>JAQZBX010027178.1:0-28219 GCA_029593785.1 Cabassous unicinctus
AAGTAATTTACTGCCTGGGCCTTTTCTTAAAGAGTTTATATTCCAACATACACATAGTCTTGGACACAAAATATTCACTGTCCATAGAAATTACCTTCTTTTCTTTTGGTGATAAAAAGAAAGTCATTTTATATAGTTGTGATTATTTTTCAGTCAAATCAACTTTTAACCCCACAACAACTTCATAGCATTTTCATCTTACATTTCTGTGAGTGTAGATCAAAGAGTTTAACATGGAAGTTATCATGGTATAAAACATGGCCACAACTTTATCAATGGATAAGATGGACACTGTGCACTCTTACACAAATATGCACGGTATGAAGAATAAGATAACCACAGAGATATGAGAAATAAAGTTGGACATGGCTTTGCACTTCCCCTCTAAGGGGTGAGATTTCAAAGTGTACAAGAAGATCATACAGCAAACCATCAAGAAAAGGAAGTTTGCTAAGTAGATGAGCACACTGTTGGCAGCCACAAAGAAAACAAGAGCATAGGTGCCCATGCAGAGAAGTTTCAGCAAAGAGATCAAGTCACACATGAAGTTATGTAGGGCACAGGAGCCACTGAAGGGCAGCCTCATTTTGAAGAGGGTCTGAATGGTTGCAAGGTCAAAGCCTCTAGCCCAGGAAACTCCTCTGAGGAGGCCACAAGCCTATGAGCTCATGATGGTTGTGTAGTACAGGAATTTGCAGATGGCTACATAGTGGTCACTGGCCATCACCACAAGCAGGATGATCTCAGCAATACCAAAAAGATGCTTAGCAAAGTTTTGTGTCATACACCCCTGAAAGAGATGTGTTTCCCAAAGAATGAATGCCTGTTAGCATGGAAGAACAGCAGCCATCTATAAGGGGTAAGTAAGACAGAGAGAAAAGGTAATGAGTCTAAATTTGTCTAAATCAAAATATCTATCCTGTTCGTGGATAAAAATTCTGTATTCTCTAAATATATAAACTTTTTAAATTAATCTTCCTAAATAAAATCACATTCAACTTAGTTTTTGACTATACTAGCATACTTTAAATTTAATAGAAACACAAATATGCATGAATACTATTTTGAGATAGTAATGAGGAAGTACTATGATTACCATACATCAAAATGTATTGTTGATCAAAAACCAATTACATAATGTGTTAAATAGCACATGAATAAGGAGATTAGTGGAACGGAATCAAATGCTTAAATGTATACAGATATGTGTGAAAATTTGGAACACAATAAATTGGAGATTCTTAGATCTGTGAATAAAAGATAATTATTCAACTATCAAAATAGACATCAAGAAAAATTTAAAATGAAATCCTGATTGATACCCTTATATCAAATTAAAATCCAGATCAAACTAAATTTAAATTTAAAAATAAAAACACAAAAATGGTTAAAAAAAAAACCTTGAAAAATATGGAGAAATATTTCAGTAAGAATGAATTCTTACTGAATTCATTTAAGTCTACTTATATAAGATATTAAAACAAAAGAAAATATTGATGTCTGATATGTAAATATTTAAAAAATTACATACACAACACATTTCTGCCTACCATAAAACAGGTAAAAAATATATCACAAGCCTGAATTACAATAATTACACATACAACCGTAAAAGGGGAAAAAAATGGTGTATATTAGCTCATAAAAATTAATAAGAAAATGATCAACAAATCAAGAAAACAGGTAAAATATCTTAATAAACAATTCGCAAATAAATACAATTTTCAAAAATGCTAAAAGCTGCTCAATTATATTGAAAACATTTCAATTAAATGTGCAAATTAAATGCCATCTTTGACTTAAAAAGATTGTCAAATACCATAAATGTTTATCAAGCATAAGTTACTGATAATATTGATAAACACATATTCTCACAGACTGTGGACAGGAGTATATTAAGTAAAACCACAAATGAAGGCATTTTGACAATAAGTATGATGATCAGCATTGAAATCACATACCAATTGACTCAACAATTCCAATTCTAGAAACTCATTCTTGCACATATACAAAAACATTGATACTGTATAATTATCTGTCATAGAAAAAGATTGGAGTAAACATGAAGAGAACAGATATACTAATATTAGTACAGCACTTTTAAGGTATATTTTGCAGTATTAGAATAGCTGGTAGTTAGTTCTATATGGACTTATGGACAGATACAGATAGATCGTGAAGATGTTAAATAATAAAATGCAAACTTTTATACACAGAGACATATGCACACATACAAATGTAATATCCTTTTATTTCCAAAAAGTATCCTTTAAGAATCTTAAAAATAGTGTCAATAACTGTTCCTGAGTAAGAGCACTGCGAGATTTGGTTAAAGATGGGTATAAGATTTGCTTTTTACTTTGTGCCATTTTGTATAGCTGTCTTTTCTAATATCTATTGTTATTGTTCTTTCAATTGTTTTATTTTAAAAAGGTAGATGCATTGGATTTTAAAAAAAACTATATGTAATACAACTGAAATTGAATTAAGAGGACAGTGTGCATACTATTAAATATTTTAACTAGTATAATAAAAAGAATGAACATCATTGATAAGAATTTAACTAAAAATAAAGCTGACTAATAGCAAAATTAATATTGATAATGCAGAAATTAAACACCATATAACTCTTTAAATTTTCATTCATTGTTACATATTAATTATTGACTAGCCATTATATATGCATTGCAATTTTCTAGGTAGAGGGTTAGACTAGACATTACCTATCTTTCTTTTTACTAAGGGAATTGTCATCAAAAGCCTAATTAAACAGGAAATTATTTAATTATAATTATGGGGAAGTAGGTGTGGCTCAATGGATAGAGCTCCTGTTTACCATATGGGAGGCCTGGGGTTCGCTTCCTGGGGCCTCCTTGTGAGGGCAGGCAGGCCGGCCCATGTGGCGTGGTAGGTTGATGCAGGAAGACCTCACAGCAGGAAGCGGGTGTGGCTCAATCCATAGAGCCCCCGTTTACCATGCGGGAGGCCCCGGGTTCGCTTCCTGGGGCCTCCTTGTGAGAGCAGGCCGACCTGTGCGGCGCGGTGAGCTGATGCAGCAGGACCTCACAGCAAGGGGGAGATAAGCAGACACGGAAGAAACACACAGTGAATGGACACAGTAAAACACAAGCAGCAAAGGGGGGATAAATAAATAAATAAATAAATCTTTAAAAAAAATAATTATAATTATGATAAATGCTTTGAAAGAAAGTAAAAAGTGTCATATTTAAGGTGACTTCTGGGTTCTAGTGAGGTATATCATAAAAAAACAAATTATTCTCTTTCTCAAGTATAACACACTTATTTACTATTTATATGAATTTTCTTCTCCAGAGCTTCTTCATAGCATTTGTCAATTCTGAATTTCTCAGAGCATATATTAAAAGGTTTAGCATGAGGGTTATGACTGTGTAAAACACACTCAATTATTTGTCAATAGGGGAGTTTCTAGCAGGTTTTGCATACATGAAAATACATGGAACAAAGAAGAAGGCAACCACAGTGATATGGGACCCACAGGTGGTGAGGGCTTTTACCCTGCCTTCCTGACTAAGATTTTTTCGGGAGTGCAAAATGACACCATAAAAGTTGAAAAAGAGCAGAAACACAATACTGCAGATCAGCCCTCCATTGACTGCCACTAAGAGGTCAATGATATAGGTATCAGAACAAACAAGTTTCAGTAAAGGGTACATGTCACAAAAAAAGTGATCAATGACATTTGGACCATAAAATGGGAGCCTGTGGAGAGAGATAAGTTGAATGAGTGAGTGTAGAAAACCTCCAGTCCAGGACACTGTTAGCAGCACAGCACACACCCATTGCCTCATGATAATCAGATAATGCAAGGGCTTACAGATGGCCACATAACAGTCATATGCCATGGCCAGCAGAAGAAAGACCTCTGATCCACCAAAGAAACGCTCCAAAAAGAGCTGGATCATACAAGCTTGGAAGGATATGGTCTTTTATCCAAAGAACAAGCCTGAAGTCAGTTTTGGGGAAATTACTGAGGCATAAATGACATCCATAAATGGCAAGTCAGCAAGAAAAAAGTACATAGTCAAGCCCAGAGACTTACTGACAGTTACAGTCATGACAATGAGTAATTTGCCCACCACGGTCAAAATATAGGAGAGCGAGAAGATAATAGAAAGTACTTTCTGTTCCTTTGGAATCTGTGTGAGGCCCAGGAGGACAAAATAAGTCTCATAGTTCCTTGGCTCCATCTATTGTTTTATACATGCTTCAAATTTTCAGGTGATATAATTGCCTATGAAATAGATATTTATACAATTGAACATTAATTGTGGAATTGTGGAAATCATACTATGCAATTGTGTGGATATCTATTTCATGGGCAATTACATTACTTAATGTATTAAAATGCCATATCTACATAAAAAGATACCACATAATGAGGAAAATAATTCTATTAACTTATTTTTAATGTAACTTCAAAAAATTATCTTTCCATTTTCTTGCCTATCTCATTCTATTGGTTATGGTCTAATAAGCTGTACTTGAGAATTTGAAAGGACATTCAATGCCTTTTAAAGATCATGTTTTAGGACTAGTTAAGCATTACCTGAAATAGTTATACAAGTACTTAAAGAATACACCTACTCACCAATAAAACAAGCATCACCAGACATTTTATTCCTTCTAACCCCAATATTTATCACTGAGTCCTGCAATTGGAGTGTATCCAAAGCTGCTAATTGCTTAATTATTTTTACTTGGATTTTCCACAAAATTTTGAAAGAGCATCTGTACGTAAAGATGCCTCTAGAGCAATTCCATAATTAGGGCCAAGAAGATGTAATATAGAGAAAAACTAATTTCAGAACCATTGTGAGATTATTGTTAGTTAAAAATAATATATCATTAAAGTCACTTTGCTCCATGACGATGAATTCAGCATTTATTTTCCCACTTTGCTGTAGCAAGTTTTAGTTTATTTTTACTTAGTACTTAATTTATTCTGCCTTGAAATATTGTTAGTTATGCTATAATTTTATCTCCAATTTACATGTAAAAACTAATTCCTTGTTCAATTATTATGTTTTCAAAAATTATAGAACACCTACATTGTGTCAGGTGCTATGCTATGAGCTGGATATAGAACAGCTAAATTTTAAAAAAAATCAGGGAAAATAACCTGCTTACATTTACTTTATATTTTTGTAATAGAATCAGGCAATGAACAAAGGAATGACTTAATAAAGCACATACAGTCTCTTATAAGAGCTATTAAGAAAACAAAACAGGAAATTGTGACAGAAAATAAAAGGGAAAAATCTATTATGGATGAAGTAGTTAGAGAAGGCCATTTTTAAAAGGTGATATTTAAGCTAAGATAAAAAGGATGAAAAGTTGCTACCATAAAAAGTACTGTTTCAACTTTGAAAATATCAAGGCACAGAAAGATCACTGTGAATAGAGAGAAACAGGAAAGGGAGAGACTAGAAAAGCAGATTTGTCAAACATGCACCTCACTGTAATGCAGGACATTCCAGGGTTTGGTAAGGAATTTGAGTTTTATTTTAAGCTCTTTCAAAGTGGGAGTAAATAACATATCACAGGCATTTATTTTTTAATTAAGGAATTCCTCCACCTCAACAGACATCTCAAAATTAAGGGAGAAGAACTTCTTAAGAATTGCTACCAAATCATATGTGCTACTGTGCTAGTGCCAGAAGGAAAAAGTCTACCTTTTTTTTATGTTTCAGAATTAAGCACAATGTCTGTCATAGAAATTACTCAATAAAATTCAAATGATTATAAACATAACTCTAAGATATCAAATGGGATAATATTCCTGCTTTCTCATTTTCTTGTCCTTTATATCTGCTTTTTAACTTACGTGTAGGGCAAACAAAGACAAAAACTCCCTTCAGTTTTGTAGAAAGAAATATCTATAGGATAAAACGAAAGCATTCTGAGCACTCATGCCCAAACTATAGTAAACATCAGTGGTGTGTGGCTGCCCCCAAAATCTTTTGAATGCACCCTGCACACATTTTATTAGTTTCCCATGTATTGAATATTGTTTCCAAACATAAAATTCAAGAAACTACATTTCCCAGTCCTGCTTGCCTCTAGTATACAGACATGTGACTTGCGTTCTGCCTACCAAGTACATAAAGCAAATATCTTTGTTTTCTTTCCTATTTTATCACTTTATCATATAACATAAGTTGTATTAACATTATCTCATAGTATTTAAGATACAAGATATCAATTAACAGAGTGAATATTATACTAGCACTTGGGCCCTCTTCTGGGAAAATAGCTAATGTGATTCTACTTGTACACTGGTCAACTGAGTATTATCAGTTGAAAATATGTCAATGTGGTAGTTTGAAGCTGTATGCACCCCAGGAAAACATGTTCTTAAATCTAATCCATACTTCTGGGTGTGAACCCATTATGAATAAGACCTTTTGATGAAGTCAAGGAGGGTCTTAATCCTATTACTGGAATCCTTTATAAGCAGAATGAAATTCAGAGAGAAAGAGAGCCATGGAAGTAAGAAGGTAAAAACAGCAAAACCTGGAGAAGGAAGAAACCAGCATATGCCGCCATGTGCTTTGCCATGTGTCAGAGGAACCAAAGAACACTGATAAATGGTCTTCTGGAAGAATGCATCACCTTGTTGATGCCTTAATTTGGACATTTTCCTGGACTCAAACCATGACCAAATAAATTCCCATTGTTTAACATTACCTGTTTCATGGTATTTGCTATGATTAGCATAGGAAACTAAAACTTTCTGTTATTGTTTTTATTTAGAGATTAAGTATGGTCTAAGGAGATGTATATGGATGCCAAGTTGACAAAAAGTGGATTGTGATGATTAAGTTTTTATGTTAACTTGGCTAGATTATCATATCCAGTTGTTTTATCAAACAAATACAGGCCTGATAGTTACTGTGAGAAGAATCTGTAGATTTAAATTATCAGTAAGTTGATTGTATCTATGGCTGATTAGATCTGTAATCAACTGAGGGGATTTCCTTCAACAATGAGAGAAGAAGTCTCATCCAATCAGTTGAAGGCCATAAAATGAGAAGAGATGATTTCTGTAGACAGAAGGGAAAATTTCCATCCCTACTTCAGCTTTCCAGTTTCTCCTGGCTTGCTGAAGGTTTTTCAAAGGAATTCATTGAAAACCTCATCAGATTTCACAGCTTGCTCCCTGTGTTAAGGCATTTGAGCTTCTCCATCTCCTCCTATTGGTATGTTTACTTGGAGAACCCTAAGACAGCCAGTGGCAGCAGGGCTTGGTGGCAGCAGTGGCAGCAGCTCCTTTAGCTTGCTAGTTCTGTACAGGTGAGATTCTGTATGTGGCTCCTGGTGGCTCAAACTTGACTAACTGTGGCCCTTCCAAAAATCATTAAGGTACTTAATTCCATTTAATAAATACTTTCCAGTTAAATTAATTACATATGATTTTGCATCTTCAGCTAAGAACCTTGATGCTATAACAAACCAACCTAAAATTCTACATTACAATGTATCACCAATATTGGAATGCCATCAAATTAAAAAATATTTCAGCTGGCAAGGATCCTTTAACAAATGCAATTATTCTTAAAAAGGTTAAGTGGAGATGATGACTAATAAGTATTTATTAAGCATTTAAATTACTCTGTTCCAAACTAGGTTTAGGTGCTGCAGATGTAGTAGTGAACAAAAAAGGCCCTGCCTCTATTTTCATGTAGTTTATACTCTGGCTGGGAGAGATGAAAAATAAGCAAATAAATTCAATAAGTCTGATTGTAAAACTGCTGCAGAGAAATGTACGGGGTGATGTGATAGAGACTAACTCAAGGAGATAGAGAATGGCTTTACAATGAGTGCTTGTGGAAATTTGCTCAACCCATGGTGCATTTGAACTGTAGTCTGAGTGACGTTGGCAACCCAACAATTTGAATATCTAGAGTAGGAGGAGACTTTCAGAAATCAAGAAGAGCTAGTAAAAAGGCCTGATGGTAGAAAGAAGTCTATTGTAACTGGAGCACTGTGAACAAGGAATAGTCATGGATGAGGTCATGAACAAGGAATAGACAACGATGAGGTCATGGAAGTCTTTCTTTGAATGGGAAACAATTGGGCAGAGCATTATAGGCCATGAAAGTGTTAGTTATAATTTAGAGTAAATTTAGCTGGGTGGATAAATTTCCTTCTAAAAATCATCTTATTCCAGCTGTTTTAAGTGAATGCAAGAGCTGCTACATGGGAAAAAATAGTGAAAATTAAAATAAAAGCACACCATGAGGAGGCAATGTGCAGACTGATGTTGCTAGCTGCAGAGGAGAATTCAAATGCCACCAAAAAGAGCAACTACTAGAAAGGACAAATTCTGTTGGGTGAAGATGGTTTGTTTGAGTACATGTGTTATATTTCTTATCCTGATTTTATATTATCTGAATTAATAAGAATATGGATAAAGTTCCTTGGTGATCTTCAAGTTGAAATAGAGGAGAGCAGATAATGATTCTCATTCAGATCAAATAAAATTCCCCTCCCCTCACCCATAAACACATCTTTAATTGTCTTACTCATGTTGTTTCAGCTTGATGTCTCTCATCCCTGATCATGGGCAAATCAACACTGCAATTTTTCTTTTGACTCTTCTTTGCACACTCTAAAGAGACCCCCTGTTTCCAGCTTACTTTCTAGCATACCACTTGTTCCATTTTTTTTTTAGCACTTTTCATTCTGAATCAATGCTGTTTTTGTTTTAATCTGTTTACTTACTTAATGCCTATCTTTCACAACTATAAAGTGTTCTTTACTCTGATATATGCAACTAATGTGAAAAAACAACATAGTGCATTAGTGTGCAAGTTCTAAATAAAAAATACTATTTTTAAATCTCACCTCAAGCATTCACTAATAGAATAGACCTTGGTTAAGTGTTTTGCATTTTCTTCTAGAAAACGGAAATAACAGTATTTACTTCAAAAATTCTTATGAGGATTAAACAAGACAATGACTTTATACTGTTTTCCAATTAGTAGTAAATAAATAATAGCTTTTATTTCAATTATTAATTATCATGCTACATTTTTCTTTTTTGTAATAAAAACTCCATTAGCTTTTGGAATCTTTTATATGTTCATTGTGATACAGGGGATATTCACATTTTAAGGTGAATTTTTTAGACTTTAATCTCATCCATTTTGCATTAATTTTATAAGGTATACTCTCAGAATTCTGAAAGTTCCACATAGTCTCCTAATGTAATGCTTATCTACAATTAAATAGTAAAAATGTCATAACATTTCTAAAAAGTTAGACAGAAATCAGATGCTGATGGAGATGGGAGAGAGGCAATAAATTTGTGACAATTATTAAGAAATTACTGAATGCCAGACACTCTCCTGGATATTTGCACACATTAGTTCATCTAATGCTTAATATAGCCCTATGAATTTTGTACCACTATGTCACTGTACATATGATCTAGAATTGGAACAAGACAGTGGTGGTAAAATCCATGCAGTGTTGGCAGAACTGGTGAGATGAAATTCAGTCCTAGACTATTCATTCCAGTCTAAGAATCCTTTCATATTATCTGAAACTCTGTTGTCTAATATACCTCCAGAAGCAGAATAATATCCCTATAAGTCCATCAAGTTCTTAGTTGAATTTCACAGAAAAAGTTGTGTTATATAGGGTTGTTCAGACAAAAAGGTATCCCTTTCACCTATGGAAACAGGGACCAGAACAACATCTACAGAGGTCCGACTCTGAGAGGATGAAGTCCTGATATTTCCAGAAGAGATATCAGCCCATATCTTCCCCAACTAGAGTGGGTCAGTAGCAGTCAATGTTATTTCCTTTTAAAAAACCATAAAATATGATCTATGTATCATACACTGTTATAAGCACTTGAAATATATTAGCCTGCTTAACAGGCCAAACAAATTTGAGATGGGTACTATTACTGCAATTTAACAGATGAACAAAAAGCAAAACAAAACAAAACATAAATATCTTTATGACACTTAACAGGATTTGTCAGGAGAAAACCAAAGCCAATTTCAAATGAGCCCTAAGGTCTGAGAAGCAAAAGATCAATGGAGATATGAAAACCAGGGGAGAAAATCTCAGGAATGGCAGAGCAGGAGCCCATTCCAATCCCCAAGAATTCATACAAAGCCAGTCAAATTTCAGAGTATTATTCAAAGTAGGGAGAGATAAATTTTGATTTTAAGAAAAGTTTTACATTAACTATAATGGAATCTATCATCATTTCAGAGATTCCAGTAATAAGGAATGTGTACAATAACAAACATTTGAACAGCTAGTGTATTAAGACCTTGCAAGGATTATTTGATTTGATCCTAATAATATCTCTATCATTCCATTTGACTGGAACTGAAAAAGATTGTGTTTTGCCAAAGCTCACACTATAAATGGCAAAACTAAAATTTGAACTCAGGACTGTCATAAGCAGATTCTATGCCCTTAAACATTATAGTATACTAAACCCTATCAGCCCTTCCTTTAAAAAATACATGTAAGAAATAATATATAATATGCCATCCAGATATCAAAATTGTGAAAACAAGGTTTCCAATTTGAATTACCTGTTAATTTAACAATGAAAATCAATTTTAGACCAAATAATGCAGCAAGAAGAAATGATAGATATTCCCTTGGGAGACAGAAAAAGTTAAAGAAAGAATTAGACCAGATGTGGCAGAAGATTAGAAAGTACAGAAAGAGAAGACAGAGAATAAAAATTCAAATGTTTTTTACTTCCCCAGAATATTTTATTTTTGTCTTACAATTGTAAAGGTAGTGAGCATTTATTGCATTATTTATGAAATTTAGAGAGTTTCATTGTTCTCATAGCTTCTTCTATGAAGGGCACTTCCCAGGAAAGATTTCATAAGATGACTTCATAATAGGCTGAGGATGTGAAAATAATCTATAGTACTATTGTTCAAATTGTGTGCCAAGATCATCTACTTCAGGAACATCTGTGAAATATGTTTAAAATGCATATAAATCACTCCAAATACTATCTTTTGGACTGTTTCCTGGAAATCAGAATTTTAACAAGAACTCTGACTCTGACATTAAAATTATCAAATAAAAGTACAATGAATTAATCTAATTGGACCAATTTTATAAAGATAAATAATTTTCTGCCTGGATCTTTCCTCCACAGGCTTATAAGCCACCATCAAAAAAAGTAATTTTTCCATGTAGTATTCATTTGATCCTGACCAGAGGAATTCTCTTCTCTTCTCTTAATCATAAAGGGACCAAGTCATTTTATATGGTTGTGATTATTTCCCAAAGTAAATTTTCACCCCATACTACCATATAGCACTTCTCACAGCTGTGTTTCTGAGATGTAGATTAAGGAGTTTAACATGGCAGTTATGACAGTACAAAATGCAACCACAGCTTTATCATGGGATAGCTGGTAAGTGGAACCAGATACACAAACATGCAGGCAAAAATAACAAGATGACCACAGTGATGTGAGAGACACAGGTGGACAGGGCTTTGAAACTTCCCTGTGAGATCTGACATGTTTATAGGAGGACCAACTAGGAAACCATCAAGAACAAGAAGTTTAACAGATAACTGAACCCGATATTGGTAGCAACAGCGAACAAAGTTATGCTTGCCCCTGGAGCTAGTGTGTACAAAGGGTCCAAATCACAAATGAAATGGTCTGTGACATCAGGGCCACATAAGAGCAGATATATTGTGAAGAGACTTTCATGTTGTCATGGACCAAGCCTCTAGCCCAGGCCTGCCCTTAGAGGAGGCCACAAACTTGTTATCACATGATGGGTGTGCAGAACAGGAGATGGCAGATGACTCCATAGTGATATTAGACCATCAGTTTAAGAAGGATGATCTCAGCAACACCAAGAAGATGCTTGGCAAAGGGTGGAGTCAAACATTACCTGAAAGAGACAATTTTTCTTATAGCAAGTGTATTTTCTGGCATTTTAGTGGTCATGGATGAAGAACAGCAGCAGTAAATAATAAAAATAATTAATATAGGAAGAAAATGTAAAATACTAATGAAGAGAATAAAGGAAAACTTGGCTAAGTCAGACAAAAGCTCACTTAGTGGATAGGAATTCTTTTTAAAGTATTATAGAACAAATGCAATTATATTCTGAATTAAGTGGAACATTTTAAAAAAAGATTAATGGCACAGATTAGAGACCTTTGATTTGAAATAATTGGTTAAAAGATAATCGTGCAACTATAAATAAACCGCCATTCTGAAAAGCAACTAAAATTCAATTCTTATCAAATTCCTTAAATCAAGATAAAATCCAGACAGAACAATAGTTGAATTGTAAAAGATATCAGGAGAAAACATTTTAAACAATGAAATTCAGAAAATATTATTGAA
Source organism: Cabassous unicinctus (assembly GCA_029593785.1). Lineage (NCBI taxonomy): Eukaryota > Metazoa > Chordata > Mammalia > Cingulata > Chlamyphoridae > Cabassous > Cabassous unicinctus. The sequence goes on from JAQZBX010027178.1 coordinate 12,407, forward strand.
GAATATTTGATGAAAAAGAAGTAAAAAAAATCCTAAAGAAGTTATGCCAACTAAAAATAATTTTGATAAATCTGATATGTAAAATAAAAAAAACACTACATGACCATAGAATTTATACATATCATAAAAAGCTGGAAATAAATAACCCAGAAATATAATGATTACATTTTATAACAGAAACAGGAATAATTTAATTAGTACATCATAAAAATTAGTATGGGTGATATTGACAGTGAAGGAGACAGGTAAAAGGTATTAACAGACAATTCACAGATAGAAAATACAAACAACTTTAAACATGTGAAAAGCTATTCTAATCTAAAGGATCTCAATTAAAGAATAAAAAATAAAAACAATTTTAATAATTAATCTTATTGTCAGATACTATAAATGTATATCAAATGCTGGTTGTCAAAAATGGGAACAAGCAAGTATTTCACAGATTGGCAGGATTGTAATTAGTACAACCTCAAGAATGGCAATTTGGCAATCACTTTTAAAATAAACATTTTAAATATATGTAAAATTTGATGGAAAAATCTATTTTGTGGGAATCATATTTGTATATTTTCAAATATAAATATATTTATTGCAGAATTGTTTCTCATAGAAAAAGACTGGAAACAATATGAAGAACTTGAAACCTTAATTTAGTAAATCTCTTTGAGATCTTTATGCATTATGAGGCTAAGTGAGAAAATTAGGAAATAACTTCAATATGTTTATGAGTTAAAAGTAAAATTTATACATTCAGACAACACATATATACATATACACATAATATATAAATATTCTATTTCCTACAATGATTACTTAAAGAAACTGAAGAATCAGAGGGAAGTGACTGCCTCTGGGTAGTTCTGTGAGACTCTGGTTAGGGATGGATAAGAGATTGTCTTCTAACTTTATGCCAGTTTTTGTGTTTTCCATGTTTACTATTTATTATTTTTAAAGGTTCAGTTTTCAAAAGTATAAGTATTAGATACATAAAATTAATATGTAATGCAACTGAAATTAAATAAAGAGTCCAGTCTATATAGCATCAAATATGGTAAATAGAATAATAAAAGAATGGACATAAATGACAAGAATTTAACTGAAAACAAATCTATAACTGAGAAAAATTATTAAAGAAAATGCAGGGATTAGTTAAAATCATTGCAATTATAAAAATTAAAATCAATAATTCTTTACATATTATTTTTTACTCCCTGCAATATATTCATAATGCCTTTCTAGGTGGAGTGACAAATAAGACAGTATTGAGCTTATATTCCAATATGCAAACTTCAATCAATAGCCCAGTCATGTCTCTAATTTGATAATTCCTTTGAAGGAAATGAAAAGGTGCATTAGATTTAAGGTAACTTCTGGGTCCTAAGAGGGTGTTTACTAAAGCCAAATGATTCTTCTCATGGAAGACAATGCATTCATTTATTGCCCAATATGACTTTTCTTCTCCAGAGGTTCTTTATAACATTTGTCAGAGAAGTTTCTAGCAGGTCTTGAATCCATGAAATTACATGGAACAAAGAAGAAGACAACCACGGTGATATGGGAACCACAGGTGGAGAGGTCTTTCCTCCTCCCTTGTTGACTAAGTTTCTTTAAGGAGCTCAAAATGACACCATAAGACATGAGTAAGGGCACAAACACAATACTGCAGATCAGCTCTCCATTAGCTACCACTAAAACTCCAACAACATAAGTGTCAGTAGAGAAAAGTTTCAATAAGGGGATCATGTCACAGAGAAAATGATCAATGCCATTGCGACCACAGAATGGGACCCTATGAAGAGAGATCAATTGAATGAGTGCAGAAAACTCCAATCCAGGGCATTGTTAGAAGCCCAACACATAACCATTGCCTCATGATAATCAGATAATGAAAGGACTTACAGATGACCACATACTGATCATAGTCTATGGCAAACAGTAGAAAGACTTCTGATTCACCAAGAAAGTGCTCCAAAAAGAGCTGGATCATAGATACTTGGAAGGATATGGGCTGTTGCCCAAAGAAGAAGCCTGAAATCAATTTTGGGGAAATGACTGAGGCATAAATGACATCCACAAATGATAAACCAGCAAGAAAGAAGTACATAGGTGAGCACTGGGACTTACTGACAGTTACAGTCACAACAATGAGTAAGTTGCCCACCATAGTCAAAACATAAAAGATTGAGAAGCTAATAGAAAATACTTTTTCTTCTATAAGATTCTGCGTGGGGCTAAAGAGTACAAAATAAGTCACATTGCTGCTTGGTTCCAAATTATTTCATAGTTATTGATTTCAGATTTTAGAAGGAGTTTATCTATAAAACAGTGAATTTGTTTTAAATGTATTATAAGAATAATATTTCCTTTTAATTCATTCCATCAAAAAATGTGTAAGCATCTATCTCTGTCAAAACAAACATGGGAGGAAAGAAGAAGACGGCATCAGTTTAGGAGGACACTCACTGGCTCGCTCTCTGAGGATTGCTGATTGAGGACAGGGTCCTGCCTGGGGGGTCTGTGCAGGGGGCACACAGAGCGAGATCCTTGGGGACTTTGATCTGGAGGGAGCAGGACGGTGAGGTAGATTGCTTGGAAAAGATTCGTGAGTTTTTCCCCTGCCTGTGGTGGTTGACACAGATGGCTGAGCCCCACCCTCAGGGAAAAAGGCTGGTCTGAGCCACGACTCCCACCCGCAACCCGGTGAGAGGGAGCATTCTCCAAGAGTGGGAGGGTTCTGGCAGAGGGTCAAGAAGGGTTTCCTTTCTGTGGATTTGGCTGCCTGGAACCCCTTGCAGCTTGGGGAACAAAATAGATGGCTTGAAGTGGCACCAAGCTGAGGGGAGTGGTGAATCTGCTGAAGAAGGTTGAGTTACCCAGCTGTCCAGGGATACACTCCAACTTGCCAGCAACCCAGTGAGAGGGAACATTCTCTGAGAGGGGAAGGGTTCTGAGAGAAAGTGGAGAAGGGTTTCCTTTCCATGTATAAGGCTAACTGGACACCCTCATAGCTTTGGGGAGCAGATAACCTGGTTTGAATAGCACTTGCATGAGGGAAGAGACAAAACTGCTGAGAAAGCCTGATTTACCCAACAGCCCAGTTATACTGTGACTTGGCTCCAGAGAGGGAGGAGTCAGACAATTTTATCATTCTGCTCTGACAAGCATCAGATATTCAGCTCCCCTGGGGAGGCCAGGAAGTGAGAAGTGCTTGATTAGTTTCCACGAGCCTATTTAGGGTCCCCTCAGTGAAAGGGGTACTCTAGAAGAGGACTTCTATTGGGTCCTTTATTTCACCAAAAAGAAGAAGAAGAAGAAGAAGAAGAAGAAGAAGAAGAAGAAGAAGAAGAAGAAGAAGAAGAAGAAGAAGGAGGAGGAGGAGGCAGTCACTTTAAAAATTTAAAAAAAAAAAAGAATTTTTGTTTTAAACTTAGTTTAATTGCTAAAATCTGCCTCAAAGCCTGCAGATAGAACCTTGCAGGGCAATTGATTGATGAACAAAAGTAGGCTGAGAGTTTCCACAAGGGCTCAAGAAGGAACACTGGTCTTCCTTAGCTTTGTTTTAATGCTTGCTTGTGTGGTTGTTTGGTTTTTCTTTGTTAATTTGTTGTCTCACTTTCCTTTCCTCTTTGCTCCCCTCCCTTCTTTTTTCTTATTTCTTTTTTATTTTTATTTAAATTAGGTGCTGCTAGCTTGTCTCTTCTTTGCTGTGCTGCTTCTTCTGTGATTTCCCATTCTCTGTCTATATTGATTTTGTCTCTGAACGCTATCTCTTTTCCTTCCTTCATCTTTCTTGCTTCAGCTTGCTGTTGTGGTTCTTACACACGACATTTTTCATTAGCCCACAACTTAAGGGGGCCAATTTCTATTCTATCTTTGCTGGTTTCTTCTTTTTAAATTATTATTAACTATTCCTTTCAGCCCTTTCTTTACTCTTTCTCTCTCTCCTCATCATTCTAGCCTTCTAAATTACTATATATATTTTCCTCTATTTGGATTCTCAGTCAATTGTAGGTACACCACTTTTTTTCTTATTACTGTACATTGCCTACATGAGTTTAATATTCATTTTACTAAGTCTTATATGGCCCCTCTTCTAACTTTTATCAATATTACTATTATCCTTCTGCCTTTCTCACATCTTTTGATTCTTCTAGCGCTAACCTTTTGCCTTCAAGGGAACATAGAAAGAAACAAGGAAATAAAAAAAGAAGAACAGAGTCTCAAAGAGAAAATTTAAAACACATACAGAACCACCAGCTAAATAAAACTCTAGAACAGAGAGAGAAGAAAACCAACTGAATAACCTATGAATATAAAATGAAGACTAGAGAGCAACAAAAAATTAGAAACCACACTGAGAAACAGGAAGACATGAACCAGTCCAATGCACAAACTAAAAACGAGGAAAAGAAGCAGAAAAACAAACAACTAATCAAAGCTTTGCAAACAAATAACATGGACCAACTTAATGAAGTGAAGGAAGAGATTAAGCATATTAAGAAGACACTGGGAGAACATACTGAAGAAATTGTAAACATACATAAAATGATAACGGATATGATGGTGATCAATGGTACAATCCAAGATATCAAAGGATACTGCGTTCACATAAAAGCAGATTTGAACGGGCAGAGGAAAGAATTAGTGATTTGAAAGACAAAATATCTGAAATCAGATAGTAGAACAGGTAGATAAAAAGATATAAAAATTCCAGCAGGGACTCAGGGATTTAACTGACAACACAAAATGCACAAACATATGCATTATAGGCATCCCAGGAGAAAACAAAGGAAAGGGAACAGAAGGAGTGTTGAAGGAAATAATGGCTGAAAAGTTTCTAACCCTATTGAGAGAGATGGATGTATATGTCCAGGAAGCACAGCACACCCTAAACAGTATAAAAATGGATAGGCCAACTCCAAGATATATACTTGTCAAAAACTCCAAAGCTAAAGACAAAGAGAAAATATTCAAGGCAGCAAGGGAAAAGAGAAACATCACATATAAGGGAAGCAAAATAAGATTAAGTGCTGACTTCTAATCTGAAACCAGGGAGGCAGGAAGACAGTGGTATGACATAGTCAAAATACTAAAAGAAAAAACTCCCAGCCATGAATTCTCTATCCAGCAAATCTGGCATTCAAAAATCATGGAAAGGTCAAAATATTCGCAGATAAACAGAAATTAAGGGAATATGCCAAAAAGAAACATGCACTTCAAGAAATTCTAAAGGAAATTTTACAAGTTGTAAGGAAAAAACAAGGGAGAAGGAGTTGGAGGAGAGTTTAAAAACAATTAAAAAGACAAATCAGAAATAAAACAACATATGACATATATTAACCCAAAGAAAATATGGCTGACGTAAGAAATCCATTCCTAGTAATAACACTGAATGTTAATGGATTAAATTCACCACTCAAGAGATGCAGACTGGCAAAATGGATAAGGAAATATGATCCATCTATATGCTGTCTACAAGAAACCAACCTTCGACCCAGGGATCCAAGGAGGCTGAAAGTGAAGGGCTGGAAAACAATTTTCAAGGAAACAATAGTCAAAAAAGGACAGGAGTAGCTATGCTAATATCAGAAAAAATAGACTTAAAATGCAAAACTATTGTAAGAGACAAACATGGACACTACATGTTAGTAAAAGGGTAATCTCTCAAGAAAAGAGAACAATCATAAACATTTATGCACCTAATCTGGGTGCCTGAAAACACATGAGGCAAACTTTGGAAAAACTAAGTGGAGAAATAAATGCCTCTACAATTATAGTGGGGGACTTTAATACACAATTATCATCATTAGACAGAACATCTAGACAGAGAATCAATAAAAAAACAAAGACTCTGAACAATACATTAGAGGACCTGGACCTAATAGACATAAACAGAACACTACACCCAATAGAGCAGGATTTACATTCTTCCCGAGTCAGCATGTATAATACTGTAGGATAGACCACATGCTAGGCCACAGAACAACTTTCAATGAATTCAGAAAGATTGAGATTACACAAAGCAATTTCTCTGACCACAATGGAATGCAATTGGAAATCACTAAGGACCACAGAAACAGATTAGGCACAAAGATATGGAAGTTAAACAACACACTCTTAGACAAACAGGGAGACAAGGAGGAAATCTAAAGAGAAATCAGTAACTACCTTGAAACTAATGAAAATGACAACACAACATATCAAAACCTATGGGATGTAACCAATTCTGTACTGAGAGGGAAGTTCATAGCCATAAATACATATATTAAAAAAGAAGAAAGAGCTAAAATTGAAGACCTAACTACAAACTTGGAAGAATTGGAAAAACAACAACAAACTAAACTTAAAGAAGTAGAAAAAGGAAATAACAAAGATTACAGCAGAACGCAATGAAATAGAGAATAAGAGAGCACTAGAAAAAATAAACAAAACCAAAAGCTGGTTCTTCCAGAAGATCAATAAAATTGACAAACCCTTAGCCAGACTAACAAAGCAAAAGAGAGAACAGATGCAAATACACAAAATAAGGAATGAGCAAGGGGATATCACTACTGACCCCACAGACATAAAGAGTATTATAAGAGGATACTTTGAAAAGTTATATGCCAACAAGAATGATAATTTAGAGGAAATGGACAAATTTCTAGAAACTCACAAGCAGCCTACATTGACAAAAGAAGAAATTGATGACCTCAACAGTCCAATTACAAGTAAAGAGATAGAATCAGTAATAAAAAAACCTCCGAACTAAGAAGAGCCCGGGACCAGATGGCTTTACAGCTGAATTCTACCAAACATTCCAGAATGAGCTAACACCAATACCGCTTAAGATCTCCCAAAAAATAGAAGTAGAAGGAATATTTCCTAAATCATTCTGTGATGACAACATTAACCTAATACCAAAGCTAAATAAAGATACCCAAAAAAAAGGAAAATTACAGAACAAGTTCTCTAATGAACCTACATGCAAAAATCCTCAACAAAACTCTTGCTAATTGCATTCAACAACATATCAAAAGAATTATACACCATGACCAAGTGGGTTTCAACCCGGGTATCAAAGGTTGGTTCAATATAAGAAAATCAATCAATGTAATACACCACATAAACAGATTGAAAGAAAAAAATCACATGATTATCACTATAGATGTAGAAAAAGCATTCAAGAAAATACAGCACTCTTTCCTGATAAGAACACTGCAAAAGAGAGGAATAGAAGGAGACTTTATGAATATGATAAAGGGTATATATGAAAAACCCAAAGCTAACATAATATTCAATGTTGAAATTCTAAAAGCCTTCCCTCTGAGATCAGGAACAAGACAAGGAAGCCCACTATCACCACTCTGATTTAACATTGTCTTAGAAGTACTTGCTCAAGCACCGAGGCAATAAAAAGATATAAAAGGCATACAAATTGGAAAAGAAGAAGTAAAATTATCATTATTTGTAGACAACATGATCCTATATATAGAAAGCCCTGAGAAGTCTACAACAAAGCTTCAAGAATTTATAAAGGAGTTCAATAATGTCACAGGCTACAAGATCAATGTTCAAAAATCAGTAGAATTTATGCACACCAATAACAAGCAATCTGAGGAAGAAATCAAGAAAAAAAATACCGTTTACAATAGTAACTAATAGAATCAAATACCTAGGAATAAATTTAACTGAAGATGCAAAGGACTTATATACAGAAAACTACACAGCACTGTTAAAGGAAATCAAAGAAGACTTAAATAAATGGAAGAATATTCCCTGTTCATGGATAGGAAGACTAAACTTCATCAAGATGTCTACCCTACCCAAACTAATCTACAGATTTAATGCAATCCCAGTAAAAATCAACACTGTATTTTTTAAGGAACTGGAAAAACTAACCACAAAATACATTTGGAAAGTTAAGTGGCCCCAAATCACCAAAGACATATTGAAAAGAAAAATGAAGTTGGATGTATCACACTACCTGACTTTAAATCATAATACAAAGCTACAGTGATCAAAACTGCATGGTTGCCAGGAGGATAGACACGCTGACCAATGGAATCAAATTGAGAGATTGGAAGTAGATCCTTGCATATACAGGAAACTGAAAAGACACTTCTCCATGGATGAAATACAAATGTCTAAAAAGCACATGAAAAGATGCTCAACATCACTAGCTATTAGGGAAATGCAAATCACAACTACAATGAAATACCATCTTACACCCATCAGAATGGCAGCTATTAAAAACACAGCAGACTATTAAGTGTTGGAGAGAATGTGGAGGAATAGGAACCCACATCCACTGCTGGTGGGATTGTGGAATGGTCTAGCCACTGTGGAGGACAATTGGCGGTTCCTCAGAAAATTAACAATGGATCTTCTGTATGATCCAATGATTCCACTGCTGGGTATATACCCAGAATAATTGAAAGCAAAGGCATGAACAGATATATGCACACCCATGTTCTTAATGGCATTGTTCACTACTGCCAAAATTTGGAATCAACTCTGGTGCCTATCAACAGATGAATGGGTAAACAAAATGTTGTACATACATACAATGGAATATTACTCAGCTGCAAGAAGGAATCAAGTGCTAACACACAGAATAACATGGATGAATCTTGAAGACCTTATGTTGAGTGAAGCAAGGCAGGCATTGAAGGATGAACAGTACATGATCTCACTGATTTGAATTGAGGAAAGTGAACAGTCTCTAAGAACCATTGTCTGAAAGATAGGTTAACAAGAGAGAGAAAGAGAAGAGAAAGTTGTGAGCCTTCACCCATACGGACATAATCTATGGTAAAGAGATAGAGTATAGTTGCATAGTGAAGGATAGGACAGGTGGGTAGTGATATTACTGGGTTTGGTAGTGCAGTGTTCACAGGTTTTTAGATGAGGAAGGGCGGGTTAGAATTCCCAGGATTCTGGGGTTAGAAATGGGTGGGGGACCACGTGAATACGGGATTTGTGGGTATGAGGTTAAAAGTGCAGGAGTGGGAATGCTTTTATGGCAATATGACAGTGTAGTTTCACTGGTTTAGGGCGTTGGCTGGGGGGGCATTCAGGACAGGGCGCATCTGGAGTAGGCTTCTGGAAAGTGCGTGAGTGTTCATCCTGTCATAATGTGTTTTGTTTGGGAGTGTAGACCCACACAGTGAGTGGGAAGGATATGGACCCCCATTTTTTGGAGGACCGATTCACCCAAAAACAGACAGGTGGGTGTCTTTTAGGATCAAGGGTTTATCCTAATAGGGGAGGACAATCAGCATGACAAGACCTCTTGTTTCATGTAACTATGAATCTTGTCATCCAATGAGTCAAGACAAGGGTTTGTCATCTGCCCCAGGAGGATGGGGAAGAAAGAACACATAAGATCAAATGGGGTATTTAGTGTTCCGGGGAAATGTTTTTCATTACCTTACAGTAATGGACACAAGACATGGTAATTATCTTCAAAAATTATTAAACTGTACCATCTAAATTGTAAACTATATTGTAAACCATTGACAATGTTTAGTAGCTATGTTTCACTCTCTGTATAACAGGTATAACAATGCTACCATCCACATACAAAAATGTTTTAATATGGGGTGAGGAAAGGTGAAGGATGTTGTGTATATGAGAGTCTCTAGTATTCTGTGTGTGACTTTGCTGTGGCCTAAAACTTCTTTGAAAACTAAATGAAAATTTGCTAGACACTGGGGAGTGAGAGGGGGAAGGTGCCGCGGTACAGACTGGACACCCGAATATGCAGTGATGAAAGGAAAAATGTTTAAAGCAAAAATTTTAAATTCTTTGTTTTCTCCCACTTTTTGAATATCCCAATGCTTTAATTTAACTTTATTTTCAGTGTTTTTCTTTTTAACTTTCCATGTATTTTAGCTCTAACATTTAAACTTATCATTATTATTTCATTTTCCTATTTATTGTATTTGTTTACCATATGGGCTTCATCTTCAATGAAGATTTAGATCACAGAAGGATTACAATGGGGGCAGGAGATAATCATTGGTGGGGGGTGTCTGGGATGGGGGTTTCATGGGAGGAGGTTCACCTGAATATACGTGAAAGTGATATAAATTGTTCAAATGATCAAGGGGTGGGGCATGGTCACAGTGGATGGAGAATCACTCAATAAATGAGAGAATACTGAAATCCCAGCCTGGAGAGCTCTGCCACATGCTCCAAGGGAGGAGCAACAGTCTCCCAAGTGCAGGAGCAGTGTCTGGCAAAGGAGGATGGTCCACTACTGGGTTCTTGTTATTGATGACTAACCTTACAAGTCTTTGCTAATGTAATTGAAACTTAGCCTATTGTTTTGGGGTACCTAAGTGTTGCCACCTGAAAGCCTCCTTGTTGCTCAAATGTGGCCTCTCTCTAAGCCAAACTCAGCATATGAATGCAGTACCTTCCCCCCATCTTGTGACATGACTCCTGGGGACGAGCCTCCCTGGCAACAAGGGATTAATACCAGGTGACAGCTGGCAATATGATTGGAAAAAGATCTTGAATAAAAGGGGGAAAATGTAAAGACAAATGAGTTCATAAGGCTTAGAGACTTCAAAGAGAGTCGGGAGGTCTTCCCAGAGGTAACGCTTATGCACACCTCAGTAGGATCTCATAGAACACCAAAGTGGATATCACCCCACACAGAGGGGCTCCTGCGGGCTCTGGAGACACCCAGGTCCTATATAAGGGGGGGTAGATCCAGAGAGTGAGGCCTTATCAGTGGGCTATACTTTGTAATCCGTGCTCCTGAGAGTGACAGAGTTGGACTCAAATAAGTGCTCCCTGCACATGGTCCATGAGTCTCTTCTATTCAAACCTATATGTCATGCGGGAATTTGTAGATGTACTTCCAGAGATGGGAGTCTTTGGTCTGCTCATGTGCCAGCTTGCCTGGAGTCTCGGTGGAGCTGCACCTCCTGCTCTACAGCTCGATGGACTCACCCAGGTCACCTGGCGAGGAGGTGATGATGGACAGCAGCCATTCCGGGGAATGGAGAGAGGCTGCAGCTGCAGGCAGGATAATCCCATCCATCTTTTTCCATGGGATATAAGCCCCCTCTCACTTGGAGGTGGGGTGCTCGTCACTGCCCCAGATGCCTCAGGTTTGGGGGAAGAGCTGTGGACTGGAGTGGACTTACTAGTGTTCTATTGTAGACATGTTGTGGTTCAAGCAATGGAAGAAAATACAGCATTGGGGTGGAACCAGTGGCCACTGGACACTTTTGGGGAAGGGAGAGGGAAAAGCAGCTGTAATACAGGGGCTTTTTCGAGACTTATAAATTATCCTGAGTGACTTTGCAGCAACAGATATAGGCCATTTTACATCAGCATATAACATGCAGAACTATTTGGGAGAGAGTGTGGTCTAAAACCTGAGCTGTGGTTCATGTTAGTGGCAAAGCCCCAGAATGTGTATATCCATTGCAGGTAATGTGCCACACTAGTAAATGATGTTTATGTGGGAGGTTATGGGAGGTGTGGGAGGTGGTGAACATGGGAATCCCTGTAATTTTTGTGTAACATTTATGTAATCTAAGCATCTTTTAAAATATATAAAAAAATAATTAATAAAAAACAAACAAGCAAACATGGAGACTGTAATTACAAAATGGATTAAGACATAATTCTCTGCTTTCAGTGATTTCATATGTAATAATAAGATCAGACAAATACAGAACAAGGCACTGTACTATTATAAATATCTTTTTGTGATGATATGGGTGTATATTGTAGGAACATCTAAATAAAGCTTGGATCAAGGAAGGCTTCCTAGAGGAAGCTTTTTTTTTGGTTTGTTTTAAAGAATTGATAATTGGCTAGAACAAGAGAGGATGGGAAGGGAATTCTATGGAAATGTGTACTATGCATAAAATCACTATCATGTAAACTTGAAAATCCATTTAAGATAATCTACATGTTCAAGTTTGTACATCCAATAATGAATGAAAGGTTATAGACCCAAGGTCATTGACCTGGTTTCCTCACAGGTCACTGAAATTTCGTTATTTTCTTTGCTTGGATCTCCCTGCTTGTCCTTACTAAAATGCTAAAACTTTCCAATTTTGTGACTAGAGTCCCTATATCTCCCATAATTTTCAATATTATACATGCAATGACTTAATGGACATTACTAATTGCATGTCAAACTAATATTTTTAAAAATAAATTTTTAATTTTATGCACTGAACCTACCTCTTCCTAGATATTCTCTCTTTATGAATAAATGAAACCACTGTCCTGTTATTTTTCAAACTAAGTATCTCTTCTGTGTATTCCACTCACATTATATACTGATAACTTTAACAAATCCTGCTGACTCTACCTTCAAAATATATCACAATTCATATCATATTCACCAGCTCCCAGATACCTCCTCTGATCCATTGCAATAGCCTCCTGCCTGGTCACTCTCCTTTCATTCTTCCCTTTTAACAATCCATTCTCCTGCAGTCACCAAATGATCCTTTGTAATATGATTCCAAAGATTACACTCTGCTGCTCAAAAACCCTACAGTGGATTTCTATCATAAATGAAATAAAATACAGTCTTCTTACCTTGACCTAAAAAATTTTAGTGGATTTGGTTTCAGGCTACCTTTAAAAACTTAATTATTACAAGTCTCTGAATTAATTCTAATCCAAATTTATGCTATTACACTAATGTATAGAATGTTTTTCCATCTTTTTAGTTTAATCTATTCTTTTAATAAGTATTAATTTCAGAATTCAGAAGTAGTTTACCTGTAAAATAATAATAAATGTTAGTGAAAAGTGTATTGTAAATTTAATTTTTAATTTATTCATTCAACTGAAAAATTTCTATGGAACACCTCTATTGTGTCATTCTTTCAAATAAGTTAGATACCAAATCATCACATCCACTAACTCCTTTACTCAATGATTACTACAGGGGTCACATTATCAGAGGACAGAAATTTTGGTGGTTGACAGTCACCGATTTGCCATTTTATACTCCTAATTTTTACTTGGACATAAACCTCTTGAGATGATAAGATGGCTAATGATTTCACTTGAGCATTTCTTTTATCTATTCATGACCATGTCATTTAATTTTGATAAAAAAATAACTTCCTAGTTTTTCTTCCTCTTATTTGTCAATGAAACTGAACTTACTTTGATGAAGGCTCCATTTAGCAAGTTGCCTTTTACATTGGCTTCCAAATGTTTCATTCCTCACTAAATAAACTTAAGTAATATCCATGAAACCCCAAAAGCCATTTTCTACTGATTTTTAAATAAACCACATTATTAGTATACATGTAGAATCTGTCTAATTTTACTCAGTGTATAGCACTCATAATTTAAGAAATATATATGTAGAAATATCTTATGATAAAATATATTAAAAAACAATATAATCATATTTTTCTAAATCAAATGGTGATGCCTTAAATAAATACAGGTCTGTACATACAGGGCACCAGATATTACAGTAATGAAAGGCAAAATGTCAAAAAAAGTTTTTTTAATGTTTTTCATTATTTTTTAATATCCCAAACTTTTAATTTTATTTTACTTTTAGTTTTTTTTAATTTTTATGTCTTTTATTTCTTATATTTAAACCTATCATTATTTTTCATTTTCCTATTAATTGTATTTGGCTATTTTGTTGGCTCCATTTTTCAAGAAGCCTTGGATCAGAGAAGGGTAACACCTGGGGCAGGGGAAGATCATTGATGTGAGGAGTCAGGGATGGGGGATACATGGGAGAAAGTTCAGTTGGGCATAAATATAAGGTATATAAATATGTTCAAATGTTCACGGGGCATTGTCACAGTGGGTGGAAATTCACGCAATAACTGAGAATATACTGAATTCCCATGCTGGAGAACTCTGACACATCCTTTAATGGAGAAGCAACAGTTCCCCAAGTGCAGAAGCAATGACTGGCAAAGGAGGATGTTCCATTGATGGGCCCTTGATATTGATGACTAGCTTTATGAGCCTTTGCTCTTAAAATTGAAACTTAGCCTAGCATTGTGGGGTGCCAAAGATTTGCCTCCTGAGAGTCTCCTTGTTGCTCAAATGTGGCCTCTCTCTAAGCCAAACTCAGCATATGAATGCATTACCTTCCTCCCAGCATGGGACATGACTCCTGGGGATGAGCCTTCCTGGCAACGAGGGATTAATACCAAGTGCCAACTGGCAATATGATTGGAAAAAGACCTTGAATAAAGGGGGTGGGGGGAAAGGTAAAGACAAATGAGTTCATATGGCTAAGAGACTTCAAAGTGAATTGGAAGGTCATCCCATAGGTAATGCTTATGCTCATCTCAGCAGGGCCTCATAGACCGCCACAGTGGATACTACCCCAAATAGTGGGGTTCCTGAGGGCTCCGGAGACACCCAGGTCCTAGTCAGGGCAGATAGCTCTGGAGTTTGGTGTCTTGCCAGTGGGCCCTACTTTGCATGTTCTGCTCCAGAGAGTGACAAAGTTGGACTCAATTATGGCTTTCCTACACATGGCTCATCTGTCATTTCTATTTCAACCTATACTTGGTGCTGGAGTTTTAGGTGTACATCCAAGAGACTGAAATCATTGGGCTGTTCATGTGCTATAGCTGGGCCCAGAGCCTCAGTAGAGTTGCAGCACCTGCTCTCCATTTCATTGGACTCACCCAGGACAACTAACAAGGAGATGAAGATTGACAACCACCATACCAAGGAAATGAGAGAGCCTACAACTGCAAGCAAGAGAATCCCATCAATCGTCTATATGGGATCGAAACCCCCTCTCAATTAGAGTTGGAGTGGCCTTCACCATCCCAGAATCCTCAAGATTGGGGAATGAACTATGGACTAGAGTGGACTTCTTGGTGTTCTACTATAGACTTATTGTGACTCTAGCAATGGAAGAAATTACAACACTGATGTGGAGGCAGTGGCCACTGGAGGCTCTGCGGGCAGGAAGAGGGAAAAACAGTTGTAATACGGGCACTTTTTCAGACTTGGGAATCATCCTGAAAGACAATGCAATGACAGATATAGGCCATTTTATATCATCCCATAACATGCAGAACTGTATGGGAGACAGTGTACACTATAATATGAACTATGGTCCATGCTGAGTGGCAATGCCCCAGGATGCGTTTATCAATTGCAATGAATGTGCCACACTAATGAAGGATGTTGTTTCCATGGGAGGGTGTGGGAGGCATGGGGAGTTGTGTGTATGGCAATTCCTATATTTTTTGTGTAACATTTATGTAATCTAAGTGTCTTTAAAAATAAAAAGAAAATAAAAATTATATATAAGTGCTACTTACCACTCTGACACACAATTTGCACATTAGTAAAATGAGATTAAGATAGCAATTTACTGAATGTTTGTGAGCATCTAATAAGCTAAAATGTGTGAAAGCATATGTAACAGTGTCCAGAACAGCATGGGAAATCAACCTATCATTTTTATATAGTATCTGAAAGCTCAATTTTTGGTATACCAACATTTATATAACAACTTTTTATCCCTCTGAAATGTAGAACAGCATGCTAAGTTACTAATCTTTCATTCCATTAGTTCCAATGAAATAGAAAAAAAAAATAAAAAATTATAGCCTTGTGAAACACCTATGATTTGTTACACAAAACTATGTATCAATTGTTATGTCTATGATTAAATTATGTATACCCCTAATCCTTCCATTAATAAATATTATTATCCCCATCTTATACTTTAAATTACAGAGGTTCAGAAGTCAGTTACTTTTTTCAAGGTAACATATTTTTAAGAACTAGAAAGTATATCATTTTGATTGACTTCAAAGCCCCTGTGTGTCCAGCAGAAAT
>JAQZBX010027179.1:0-28513 GCA_029593785.1 Cabassous unicinctus
CCCATCCCAGATACCCCCCACCAATGATCCTCTGCAGCCCCCATTGTAACCCTTCTGTGTTATAAACCTTCCTTGACGATGAAGCCCATATAATAGCCAAATACAATTAATAGGAAAATGAAATAATAATGATAAGCTTAAATGTAAGAGATAAAATGCATGGAAACTCAGAAAAAAAAAAACCTAAAAATAAAATATAATTAATGGATTGGAACATTCAAAAAATGGGAAAAAACAAAAAAAAATTTTAAAAAATTATTATTTTTTCCTTTTTTCACTGCATTATCGGGTGTCTAGTCTGTACCGTGGCACCTTTCCCCTCTCATTCCCCAGTGTCTCCCAAATTTTCATTTAATTTTCAAAGAAGTTTTAGGTCACAGCAAAGTCACACACAAAATACTAGAGACTCTCATATACCCAACCTCTTTCCCCTTACCTCACCCCATATTAAAACCTTTTTTTTTTTTTGTGGATGGTAGCATTGTTATAACAGTTATACAGAGAGTGAAACATAGCTTACAGTATAGTTTACAATTTAGATGGTACAGTTTAATAATTTTTGATGATATTTACCATGTCCTGTGTCCATTACTGTAAGGTAATGAAAAACATTTCCCATGACCACTAAATACCCCCTGTTTGATCTTTTCTGTTCCTTCCTCCCCATCCCCCTGGGACACATGACAATCTCCTGTCTTGACTCATTGGATGACAAGATTCATAGTTACATGCCCTGGGTATTCTAACCTGTGAGAATTAAATGAGATGAGCTTAGTGCTATGAGTTTAGCACGCAGTAAGAGCTAGCAGTTATGGCTATTAAGTAGAATGCAGTCAGTGTTCAAATATTTATCCGGATGGAAAATTCATTAGCTTCATTCCTCCCCTGTATCAGAAAAAAAACCCCAAAAGCCAAAAACAACAACAGTAAACTGGGAGTGAGATAACTCTAATTTGGGGCTCAGATCTGCCACTGACTAGACTTTTCCCCTTTACAAGTCACTTAATTTATTCAAGCCTCAGTGTGTCCATTTTGAAAAAACCAAGTTGTCTGTTGGCATCCTTCACAGTCTAGCTGTGAGATTAAACAAGAGGACGTGTAAGGGAGTGCTTTGTGAACTGCAAAGTTCTATACCAATGTAAAATTATTATTGCCCTGTAGATTCATGTAGAAGAAACCTTAGTCCTCAAGCACAGTCATTCCTAAATTTAATCTAATTTGGACATAGAAAATTAGTATCCTGTGTATAGTAATGATTTCCAAGCGTGCTCTACGCAAAACCAGTGTCCTGTGAAAAGGTGAGCGGTATTCCTGGGGGAGAAGGGTTTCTGGCCAAGTTAAGCTGGCAAACACACTTAAGCCTTTATCCCCTGAGAGATTCATAACACAAAACATGAAAGGTCCTGAGAAGATCTACATTAAAGAAATTGTTTTATCCAAATTCCTCAAATGTATTTGCTCTTACAATCTTTCTTCATAGAATACCCCTCAAAACCTCACCGACATCACTTTGGAAATGCTGCCAACCTTTGTCATACTTGAAGATGCTTTGCAGAGTCCTTCTGAGTCTTCTCTTCTCCTGTCTAAATATCACCCTTTCTTTGAATTGTGCTCCATGGTTTTAAGTCTCTTTTACCTCAACCGCTCTTTCACACATATCCCATGCATCTATATTTGCCTTCGTTTGAACTACTCAAGCACCCAACTCTAGATGTGGCTTGACAAAGGCTAGACACACTCTAGACCTTTTTGTGGAAAGAGGAGTTTGGGAGAGTAGGAGGGTCACATATGCTATTGTCAAGCTCTCTTTCCCTGTTCAAAAGCTACACCCCTCCCCCACCCCCAATCTCACAGGCCACATGCGACATGATCCTTGGGGTTGCCCCATCTTTGGATCTAAAAGCTTTTATCCAGGCAGAGAAGCAACAGTACTAAGCCTCTGTCTGGAAAAGAATGGCCCCTAGAGGGCAATATGGTCAAGGAAAAGGATTTAGGAAGCCAAGTTTCTAGGACTTTCTGGGCATGAAGCCTATTCAGATGCTGCGAAGGAAGCACTATACTCCTTCAGATTTCTCTCTCGCTCGCTCTCTTTCTCTCTCTCTCTCTCGTACTCCTTCAGATTTCTCTTTCCCTCCCTCCCTCCCTTCCTTCCTTCCACCAAATGTCTTAGGAAATAGTAAAAAAAAGTAATCTAGAGCATAAAGGCAAATACTGCAGCAAGGTAGCCATGTCTCCAGGAGGAAAGGGGTCTTGCCTCTTTTTTTTTTTTTTTTTTGGCATTTACCAAGGAGTATTTATTTGGGGTAGAGGCTTACAGTTACCAGGCTATAAAGCATAAGTTACTTCCCTCATCACAGTCAATTGCCACGTGTTGGAGCAAGATGGCTGCTGATGTCTGTGAGGGTTCAGGCTTCCTGGGTTCCTCTCTTCCGGGGTCTTGCTTGTCTCTGGGCTCAGCTACTCTGCTATCTCCACAAGATCAGCTTTAGACTATGAGGCTCTCTAGGCTTTGCCACCCTCCACAAGGCCAGCTGCCTACCACAAAGTGAATGGCTGGTCTCTTTTCCCGGGGCCTTCTCTCCTTCCTCACAACCAAGCTCCTCTGTGTGCTTACTTCCCTGGGCTCCAGCATTAAAACTCAGCATCAGAACTCTGGGTCTTATCTCTTTAGTTGCCTTGGGTGGTGGCTGTGGCTATTGTGTTGTAGATTTTGTTGTCTGCACCACTATTATTATGCCTCTAATTTAGGGCTTCAGTTCTTAGGAAAGAAATTCATCCTTATCTTGAGCAAACTGCCTTACAAGTGACAAATACACTAATGCTCCTGGACGCTGGGCTTTAGAATTTGATCAAAATTTTTCGTGAAAAGGGAAAGTTGACCTTTTGCGTCAGTAAGTAATGAACTGTTGCATATTACCATATCATCAATGTACAAAGTCATCCTATTGTTTAAGAGTAAAAGTTTGGTCAGAGCTGAGTCACAATCTTTTATTGGCTACTTACCCGAAGGGGAAACAGGCAAGTTATTTCATTCCTCTGAGCCCCAGTATCATCAACTTTATATGAAGAGGAAATATCTACCACAAAGGATTGTTGTGAGGATTAAATCTGATGACAATGGCAAAATATCTGCTATAACTGTAGCATCAATATTATCTGATAACCTGTTAGGCAAATTCTCAAGCCCCCTCCCCCCTCCCAGCCCTACTGAATCTAAAACTCTGGGGCCCTCCAGGTGATTGTGAGGCATGCTATAGCTTTAGAAATGCTGTTATACAGTAACTGGCTCATAGATGCTCAATAATAATAATAGTATATTATTGTTGTTGTTATGCATTCCTGCTGGGCATACAAAATATGCAGTCCCTACTCCAAAGAAACTGACAGTCTTGTTGGAGGACCAAGGTGTTGAGTGTGAAATAGTCAAGTAAACAGTATGTTAATTGACAATAAGAGAGGGAGAAATTCTGAGCAAAGAGAAATGGATGTGTGTGGGACTGGCATGAGTGGAAAAAGCTTTGTGGTAGAGGTGAGCTTGAAAGAAGGATAGTATTGAAAAGGTAGAGGGAAGTCAATAGGGCATTCTGGTTGAGGGGAACAGCAATAGTGATAGCTGTGGTTTAGAGGAGAGAATAATCAGGAAGTATTGAGATGGCAACTGTCTAATTCAACATTAGTTTAAAATTTCAGAGCATCTGTTCAGAAGGCCAGGCACTATTTGAGCACTGGGAATATGAAAATGAGAAAGACCCAGCACACTGAATCTTAAAGGCACTATAATTGTGAAATTGAATATCATCACCTTCTTCATCAATACTCTTTATTGAGGATGTGCTATGTATAGACACCCTACTGAGACCTTTGCATGAATCAGATCACTTAATTCTAAAAATAACCTGATGACATAGGTATTATTATTATTATTCTCATTTTATACATGAAGAAATGCACCTAGAAAGGTTAAAGAAGTTACCAAAAGTCTTGCAAATAATTAGGTAGAGGAGCTGGGTCTTTCTGATTCTAATGGGTTCTTTTTTTTTTTTTCCTTTCTTTCTTTTTTTTTTTTTTTTAGGAGGTACTGGGGATTGAACCCAGGACCTCGTAAATGGGAAGCAGGTCCTCAACCATTGGGCTACATCCGCTCCCCTCTAATGGTTTCTTCAGTGAGTGTCAATTCCTCTTGAGGGCTGGAGGGTTTATGTGGCTGACAATAATGCTTACCGGGTTTCATTGGCTCCTCTACACTTCCCAGCCCTCTATGCAGTTAGGCAAAGCCGTATGGCTAATTTTGGCCAAAGAAATGTGAGCAGAGGGACAGGCATTGGCAAACTCCTATATGATTTTCCAGCTTCTCTCTTCTCCTGCAGCAGTGACCTAGAGGGCATGATAGATGTGTTGTTACAAGATCATGGAACCTCATCAGCCTGAGTCCCTGAGTAAATTAGTGGAGGAGAGCTCCTTGGGTATCTCTGGTAGTTATAAGCCTTGCCTATGCTGATTAATACAGTTTATAAATGGAGAAAACATTTGATAGAGAGAATTGTGCATTTTGGTTAGAGGATTTTCCATTGTAGTTCATAGGCAAGGTGAACCATTGAAAGTTTTGTTAAAAGAAATGGAAACATTTTTATTTGTCTTTTGTAGGAACGGAGTTAAAATTAGCCACAAGAGGAAATATATAGTGCTGTTTTTGAGATAACCTTGTTTTAAAAAGTTTTTCCCATTATCCCCCCTGTAACCAAACCATTCCAGGATCCTGGAAAATCCAAAATTTTGAGGTTAATTCTAAATTTTACTGGCTTCTTCATATACTTAAAATCAACACACACATACACAAACACGTACATGCATACACTAAAACAAAACAAAACAACACAACACAACACACATAAACAAACCACTCTACCAAAACAACAGCAAAAAGAAAATTTCATTTATATGTTTGTGTGTTAATTTTTAGTCTGGGAAAATATGATTATCTTAGACATGTTTTTCTACTTACCCCAAGGAACACCTTCAGATTTCAGCTCCATGGACAGCACTCAATTTTGAAGTTCTCATCCAGTCCCTTCTTGCTGCCTCTGGCAGATGAAATGAGACAGCACTGCTCTCTGTGTTAGCCTGGCTGCCAGCATGGATATGCTACTTCTTTCAGCTTCCTCCTCCCTAAAGAATATGCTGGGAGTGCTCTCAGACCTTTTGGAATCTAGTACTGTGAGCTTGGAGCACAACTGTGGTAGGTAGGGTCCCTGAGCCTCCTGAGTGATTCTTTGTTATTTATTATTAATGTCAAATTATAACAAGAACCTCCAAGGCCCTGAAGGAACTATTATCTTTGATCCGAATGTAGCACAGTGTTGGAACTTTCAGCCAAGTAAAAGTTCAAGAGCCAATTTCCAAAGGCAAGTGAAAGAGAGTAGGGGGAAGAGATATTATTTAATCATTCATATATTCATTCATTTATATGAGTATATATAGCCAGGAAACATCACATTTCAACGAGAAGTATATTCATAAAGAAATTCAATGTGGAATTAAGAGGAGGTTGTTTACTTGGTTTTCATGAGGCCAAAGTTCATTGAGATATGGAATGCTAAGAGGCAGCCATGTTACTAAACAAGTGTGCTACAGAAGAGTCCAAGGATGGGGCAGTCTTTGTCCAACCTATGTAAACTCTTGGTCATAACGCATTGGAAGTTAGAGGATAGGAGGTGGGTGGAGGGCCAAGAAGGTGTGGCATTAGATTGTGGGCTGGGGGACAAGCCACCTAATACTGGGCTTCAGTCCCCTAATCTGTGAAATGGGGATTTGGTAATTTATTCAACAAATACCTATGTGTCTTGAATTTTCTAAATGCTGGGGCTACAGTGGGTGAATAAGATAGTGGTCAAGCTCTTTCACAAGCAAGCAAATTAATGAATGAGATAATTTTTGTTGATTAGTAGTGCTATGGGAAAAAATGGGTTAAAAAGATTGAAAGTGACTGAGGGCTAGGGAGGTAATTTAGATTGGCCTCTCAGAGGAGGTGGCGTTTGAGCTGAGACTTGAATGATGAGGAGCTAGCCATGCTAAATTCTGGGGGCAGAGGGAACAGCATCATGTGATGAACAGAAAGAAGCCAGTGAGCCTGAAGCAGCATGGGCCAGGGAAGGGCAGAGGTAGGAGACTTGGATGAAGAGATAGGCAGCAAATTACGCAGGGTCTTGCAGGTCATGGTGAGCTGCTTGGATCTTATTCTCAACACAATGGGAGGCTATGAGAAAGCTTTAAGCTGGGGAGTGACATGATCAGATTTGCAGTTTTTAAAGCCTCATTCTGGCTGCTATGTTAAAAATAGATTAGCGAGGAGCCAAGAGTAGGAGCAGAGAGATGAGTTAGGGGGCTCTTAACAGTCTCTCAAGATTTGGATTGGATCAGGGAGGCAGAGGAATTTTTTAAATGATGCGTCTTAGTGTCCAGCTGTACTAAAACCAAAAACACATCCCCTTCTCCTAAATGCAAATGTGTAGGGACCAAGAGAGTTCACTATTTGAGGTGCAACTTCCTTTTACTGAATCAGAGACCAAATATGAAGTTATCAAAGCCTGTGATTAGTAAATATCTCATCAGTCGTGGTGTGAAGAGTGATGATTCCTTTTCTTAGGTAATGATACCACTCATGGCTTATCCAGGAAGTACAAATCACTTGAGTATTTAAAACAGAGGGTCTTTCATATAGAAAATTGAATACATAAGCGATAGAAGGGCTGAGAGCCAAGCAGAGGCTGGAGGGACCAAGGGAGGAGAGGGTTTTATTGGAACTCAGGGCTGGATTCAGCTGAAGAAGCTGGAACCATGGTGGGCATGTCTGGAGCAAACCAGAGGCTTGAAGGAAATGCAGCCGCTACTGGAGGTTCTGGGGAGAAATGCCCTAGCTCTCTGTCTTCCTGTCTTTTTATCTCTTGCCAAGGCTTCCCATTGGCCAAACCAAGCAAGAAGCAAGATGAAGTGGGAGCCTGGAGAACACAACCTGCGGCCCCCACTGTGATGTAGAACAGAGAAGGGGAAGCGGGAGGAGTGGGCCATGGGTTGGGGTGGGTGTCAAACAGGCCCAGGGCTAATCCTCGCCCTGCCTTCCACCTCTGAATCCAAAAAGCAGGTAGTGTCACTTAGTGTTGGGGAAGAATGGACAGTGGAGTCAAGACAGAGGTATAAGGTGGCCTGACTTCTTGGACATCATTTCCTTTTATATAGTGCCTGCTTCCGAGTCCTTATTTTCAGTCTTCGGTGCTCTTTGGCTTTTTAATGTTGTGCAGGCAGTCGACACCTTTGTGGTAGAGAGGTTCATCTTGACCCTAAGCAAATCTTTTTTAATTTAATTTTATTTGTAAAATGATATATAAATACATATGCATATATGTGCACTTGTTTACATAAATGTTATTTGTTATATATATATATACATTTTATAAAGGTGCCTAGATTACCCAAATATTACTCAGAAACTACAGGGATTCCCATGCTCCCCACTGCCCACACCCCCAAAAACACCCCACACAACCATTCCCCATCCGTGTGGTACTACACCCGCAATGGATATACACATCCTGGGGCCTAAGCAAATCTTGACTACCTCTCCAGTTTGGCCATTTCTGGACATGCTGGATGAACTGGTGGGGCAGCTTCCATAGAGGGTATTTTCAGTAAGGACCTTAACAGAAGAGTTTAACAGAAGAATGCTGATCTGAAGGCAAGAGGGTTCCAGGTACAACAACACAGCCTTGTTGTTGGGAGTTAGGTTAACGTGCAATTCTGTGCTTGCATCAGCCTCCAAACCAGCCTCCCCATGTTATTTATTTAGTCCTATGAGCTCTGACTTGTTGGAAGTATATTCCACTAAACTCTAACACTTAAGGGCCATGAGCAACCCTGCTTTGGAACCCTCTAATACAGTGTACCCCAAAGGGAGAAAGAGGCCTTGTTCCTTCTGCAGCCTCCAGAGACCACAGCACTGTCTTCCTGCTTCATGAACCCCAAATATTAGCAGCAGTCATAATGGTGTTTGGAAGGAGCAATGGCGGACCCAATTAAGGTGGGATTGGAGTGGGAACATAGGGAAAAAAGGATGAATGCCTTTGGGGACACTTTATAGAATGCCAGATATTTTGATATGATTGGGGCAAGAACCAACAGAACTGAGGCAACACATATAATCATTAGACTGTGGAAAGTCCTGGATATTTAACCTATCCATGTGCTTCTCTGTATTTCTTAGAAAATTTTATGAAATCTATTCTCATATCAGTGCAGGATATATCTAGCCATCCATCTTTCCAGTCATCCTTCCATCTGTGGCAGATTGAATTATGCCCTCCAATTTAGACACGTTCTTAATCTTGATCTGCATATCCCATGGATAAGAACACATTGTAAATAAGACCTTTTGAAGATGTTAATTTCAGTTATGGTGTGGCCAATTGAAGCAGGTTGGGTCTTCATCTGGATTACTGGAGCCTTTGCAAGCAGAAGAATTCCAGACATAGTAAAAGAAAGTCATGGGGAGGAGCTGGAAGCCAGAAGTCAGGGGAATCCAGAAGGTAAAGGAGAGGACATCGCCATATAACACACGGGAGGGATAAAAGCCAAGGATCCCCAAGGATCACCAGCAGCCAGCACCAGTAAGTTACAGACCTTGGGGAGAAAGCGTCGCCTTACTGATGCCTTGATTTTGGACTCTTCCTAGCCTCAAAACCATGAGTCAATAAATTCCCATTGTTTATGTCAGCCCATTGTGTGGTAATTGTTATAGTGGCCTGGCAAACTGAGACACCATCCATCTTTCCACTATTCTATCCATCCATCCATCTATCCATCCATCCAGCCAGCCAGCCAGCCAGTCAACAAATATATATTGAAAACATAGTAAATACAAGGTTCTGGGGATATAGCAGTGAAAAAGATAAGATGGCTGCTCTTATGGAGTTTATATTTTAGTGTGTGTATGTGAGGGGGTGATAAACAATAAAAAACAATGACAAAAATATATAAAGCTTTAATGGTGAGATGCACAGGGCTCTGAGAGGTTCCAAATGGAGAATGACCTAATCTGGACGGTCAGGTAAATCTGCCCTGAGAAAGCGACTCTTCCTGTGAAATCTGAAGAATGAGTAAGAATTAATAAGGTGGTGAAGGAGTGGAAGAACATTCTAGGCAGAGGAAACTCATGTGAAAATGCCCTGTGGTGGGATAAATCATCTTGTATGTGAGGGATTGCAAAGGCCTTTGGACTGGAACAGAGAGACAAGGGGCAGCCTGGAAGACATGGATCTGGAGAGGGAAACAGGATCCAGGTGCAAAGGACCTCTTGAGCCATGTTAAAGAGTTTGATATGTCCCAACCAGTCATGTCCTCTATTTAGTAGCTGCTTTCAGTTTCTGGTCATTTACTCCCATTTTTATTAGAAAATTCTCCTTCCTATTGGGTTGGAAACACTCTTCCTTCAGCTTCCAGCTGTAGATTCTAGGTTTGTCCTCTAGAACCATATAGAGAAAACCTACTGCTTATTCTATTGTCTCTATAGGTCACATTCCCTCTGTTACAGGTTGAATTGTGTCCCCAAAGAGATATATTGAGGTTCTAAACCCCTGTATTTCAGAATGTGACCATATGTGGAAATAGAGCCATTGCAGATGCAATTAGTTAAGATGAGGTCCTATTGGATTAGGGTGGGTCGTTAATATGACTGGTGACCTTATGAGAAGAGGAGAGGCGACAAGGGTGGATGGGCAGAGGGGAGAAAGCCACGTGAAGATGGAGGTGGGGATTGCAGTGCTGTATCTATAAGCCAAGGAATGCCCAGGGTTGTCAGGGTTGTCAGTAAGCCACCAGAAGCTAGAAGAGGCCAGGGAGGAGTCCCTTCACAGGTGTCAGAGGGAGCAGGGTCCTGCTGATACCTTGACTTTGGACTTCTAGCTTCCAGAACTGTGAGACAATAAATTTCTGCTGTTTAAAGCCACCAAATTTGTGGTAATTCGTTATGGCAAATAAGACACCCTCTAATTCTCCTGCTCCCTAACTTGTAATCCTTCTTCAAATGGTGAGGTTTTAGGATCCTTTCCCATCCCTGTTGCCTTCCTTGGGACACACGTCAGCTTGTCAGTATCCTCCCTCAAATGTGGTACTCAGAACCAGACACCTGAGGTTGGCCGCCCTTGTTTAGGACGCGGAGCTTACGCTGATGAGACTTCAAGCTGGAAGGCCTGTTTTGAATATGCCACCTCACACTGCTGATTCCCAAGTTTGCAGTCAACTAAAACCTTTAAATCTGCTTCTTGTAAACTGTTATTAAAGCCGGTGTTTTTCATCTGCTATGTATGTAGGCAATTATTTTTAATTTATACCTGGTCTAATTCTAAAAATGACTGTCAGCCTAAAACAGAACACAAGTATCCATCGACGCGGTTAAAGATCAAAGGGAGCAGAAATATGACATTTTTCAGAGTAAATAAGTGCAGGTGTTTGTATATACTCCTATTCAATTTCATCTTTTTAGATTTATCACTCTTGGTGGTTTGTTTTTCAAATCTGTTTGTCTTCTTTGAGGTGTAAGTGTCTTTCAGTTATGTGCCATCTGCCAATTTGATGTCGGTAGCTATTCTTGCCTAGTTCCTGATTCTTTAGGTTGAAGATCTTGATTCTTTTACTTAGTAGCTGTGTGACCTTGGACAGGCAAATTAACTTCTCTGTTCCTTAGTTTCTTCATTTGCACAGTAGTACCTACCTCACAGCAGGTTGTGAGGATTAAATAAGGCAATAATATAAAGCACTTAGAACCGTGCCTGACACATGGTAAACTCTCTGTAAGTTTTAGTTTTTTATTATCAATATAAACATTTATTGAGAATCTATTATGCTCTAGGTAATGTGATAAATACTTAAATGCAATATTGTATTTAACGCCCACGTTAACCAGGTAGAACAGTTACCATAGTCACTTCCCCTGGAAAGGAAATGACTTACCCAGGTCCCTGCAGCTAGTAGCTGGGAGTTTGCAAGGAGTGATAACAGAAGGGCATTCAAGGAGCAGGAAGGGCAAGACAAAGGCCCTCCTGACACGATCCACAAGGAGCCACTCTAGTATCGGGTGTTGGGTTGGACTAGGGGAGTAGGGAATGTGGGCACCGGCTCTGATTCCTTCTGTTTCTAAACTATGACTAATTTCCTAGAGCTCCTAGCCATACCCTGGCCTCATCTCACTCCTGGCAGGCTCCCATTTCTCTATCTTGCCGTGAGGCTGGCTGGTCCGCCTTATGTATTTGTTTTTGACAGGCGATGAAAGAGTGCATGCTGCTCTTTGGTAGTAACCAGTAATTACACCTCAATTTCTTTGGAAAGAATGGGGCTGAGAGCCCCTCTCCTGCAGCACCTGAGCACCAAGAGAAAGCCATTGTAGCAACAAGGCGATAGATATCTGCGAGATTTATTCCGCTGTACTTGGACGAGGGAGCATCAATCGTTGCATCTGAAACATCTCTGGAAGAGAACAAGGGTATCATCTACTCCTTTTAACTACAGTACCGGCTTGACATGATAATATATAAATGGGGACATTTGCATAATGTATTGAATTTCCAGTTAAACCTTAATGATAATTAGTGGAACTGGAGTGTCCCGTAGGAAATGAAGATATAACAAGTGTTGCTCTCCTTGATTCTAACATTATAAAATATAAAGCAATTTTGGGAGAAAAGTTTCTGCCTTTACCCAGTCCCCTCATTGATTCTGCTTTTGTAATCTTCCCCATTAACTAATGTGTATTGAGATTTCCCAAGGAATAATCACTCATTCCTATGTCTGTAGCCTTAAAGATACAAGCAGGTCCTATGAAGAGATCCTCAGTGTAATCTTGCATTTTCCAGGTGTCTGTCTGCCTGCTCAAGAGTGTACCAAGCTTCCAATTTAGTGTATCACTAGAATAGAAATCTGTGTTTATGAAGATTTCTAAATGCCCATTAAGAAACCAGTTGTTTTGGGCAATTTTATTACAGTAAAATAATTTGGACTTTCTCTTATTGAAAGAGGGCTCTCTCCCTGTCTCTTCGCTTTGTTAGACCCTTCGGAGGGTTATTCAATGAAGATTTTTGCCACTCTCCATCCTAATTACTATGTGTGATTCAAAGTAAAAACTGTAAAGTTTACAATAAGTCTGATCATCCTGCCCCTACAGGAACACATGTACACAAATTATTAAGCTGCATGTGATTTCAGGGAGTGCCAAGGGTCCATGAGTGGGGCAAAGACGGTGCCTGCTGCACCCTGTTATATGCTCTGGGGTAATATTTACTGCTGCTGTAGTTTAGTAATCTGCGGGGCTTTTTCTCTCTTCTTTTTTCTCTGTTAGACTACAACCTCCATGAAGGCATGGACCATATCTGTCTGTTCACCGTTGTATTCCCTGTACGTGGCACAGAATCAGAGTCTTGAATATCATATGTACTCACTCAATATTTGTTGAAAAAAGCTAACATTTACTGATTTATTATTATGTAAGAGGCACATTAGTAAGAGCTTTCATGCAATATATCATATATCCTTTACAATAGCCCTTTTATTGATGAGGAAATTGAAGCACAGAGAGGTTAAGAAATATAACTGAGGTCACACAGTAAGTTTCCTACAGTTTTAACATTTTATGAATTTAAATAGCTTTTAAATTATCTCAAGCTGGCTGGAATACGTTGTTGAATAGCAGCTGTCAGTAAGGTAATTGGCCGGAAGCATTAGACACTGGTTGTAGAATACTTGCTCTTCAGTAACACTGTCAAAGATACTCAAGATCCCCACTACTAGAAGAAAATTGGACATCGATTTTCTTTCCATTCCTCAAAGTTTAAAATTTCCCATCATAGAGGAAAGCTGTAGAGGTCTACTGCTGTAGAATTGCAAGATAGGCTCAGAAAGGCACATGAAAGGAGAACAAATTGCTTCCAGTAGCAGAGAAACAAATTTGAATTGTGATCTGGATTACACCTTTAGAAAATAACATTAGCTGGTCCTGGTTATGTAATAAGATGTTTCTTCTCAGAGTCACAGATCCTGCACTGGTGCCCTCCTCATTGGAGGGACTGGCTTAGAAGCTGCAAAGTGCTTGGGTAGTTGAGGCCCATGATCCTGCTTCTAACTCCCTTCTGATACTCATTTCTCACATTCCTCCCCCTACTGCAGTAGTCACGACTTTCTGTTACAAGTAACAGAATATCCAACCCAAACCTGCTTGAGCGAAAAAGAGAATTTTCTGACTGAAATAATGGAAAAACTTCATTGGCAGAACTAAATTTATCTAGGGGCTCAAGTGCTGTCATTGTGAACCTATTGTTTCCCCGGATCTGCTTTCCTCTGTATTTATTTCCAGCAGGCTCTTCCCACGTAGTAGCCCTTACTATCTCTGGGCTTACAACCTATCCTCTGAGCAAGAAGAGCAGCCAATGCTTCTTCTTTTGTATTTATTAGTTAGTATAAGGCTAGGTGCTGTAACAAGCAAACCACTGAAATTAAAAATTACATAAAAAATATTTTTCTCTCATATGACAGCCTGAGGTAGGTGTCCCTGGTTGTGATTGGCTTTTCTCCATGGCTTCAGGACCCCACCATCCCTTAGGGCTCAGAGTTGTCTTCATCTAGTCAGCAGATGGGGAGGTAATGTTATAGTCAATTTTAGGAAATAAAGCCTGCCACAGCTCTTTACTATTTCAAATTGGGGTTTTAGGATTAAGCAGGACAATAAATAATATAAGTTGTTCAAATAGATGCTTGAGTAGGAGCACTGTGTGCTGGACAATAGGGGCTGTGATCTGTCCACCTTCACATCTCCAATGCAGAGCAAAGTGGGGTAGATGCTTCGGGGCGCACACTGTTTGTTGTCTACTTAATAGCTGCAGCTTCACCCTTTCTTCCTTATCAACACATCCCTAAATTTGATAGAAGTAGGTCATTATTGGGACATAAGCAAATATGGAGTATAGACTGGAAGCTTTAGACCAATGTTAAACTTCTTGGTAACTGTGCTTAAGTTAGTTACATAAGTAAATATCCTTGTTCCTATGAAATATAAATGGAAGTGTCAGGTGTTCAAGGAGCATAATGTATAAAACCTATTCTCAAATGTTTAGAAGATAGATAGCAAGATAGATAGATCAGATAGATAGATAGATAGATAGATAGACAGAAAGAATGATACAGCAAATGTGGCAAAATGTTAAAATTGGTGAATTGGTGGAGCTGGTGGTCTGGGGAAGAGGTATGTTGGAGTTTTCTCTATGGGTTTTATATTATTTTTGCAACTGTTCTTTTAGTTTGAAATTTTAAAGTATAAAGTTAAAGAAAAAATATTTGTGTAGGAGTCAAGTTGCTCAAGCTAGGTGGGCCTACACCTAGGGAATGACTCATGATTGGTCTAAAGCATTGATGGCAATCATATTACTTTTTCATAGCTCATCAGTTTAGGAATGGCCATGTGATCTTGATTTGGCCAATGAAATGTAAGAGAAAGTCTGTTGAGAGGAATTGTGGGAAAGATTTTCCATTCTGAAAAACAAGAGACAGAGATATTCATGGAGAAATCCCACCTTCCTTCCTGCTTTTAGATGTTGTTGTGTGAAGATGTTATGTTTGAAATTGTGGCAGCCATCTTGAAATCATGACTGTATCTCCACGGGAATCTCAAAAAACCAACCGATAGTACTGGTATTATTTAGCAGCTAGATTAACCAAGCCTGGGTCTGTCTCTCTCCAACTTCTTGTTATATGAGATAATTAATCCCTATTATTTAGAGCCAAATTTAATCGGCTCTTTCAGCTGTAATTTGCAGCTGAAAGCATCCTCACTGAAAGAGTTCAATTAATATTCATAGACTTGAATTGAATTCTGCTGGTTTGGTTAACTTTGTAGTCTATGCCATACACAACAATAAGTGCAAAGGATTATAAAATCTCATTTTTGTATACACTGGTACTGGTAGTTTCTTCTGTGAACCACAGGGATTTCAAAGTTGGATTCCCTGGGAATGTTTCCCAGCCTGAGCCCTTAGGCCAACATAAGTCTAAGTGGTACTTTTCCTTGGGAAATTTCTTTTTTGGCCCAAGAATTTAAAACAACAAAAGGCCTCTGGATGTGCTGGCTTCTTGACAGCCCCAAGTTTTGCAGCTGAGACATAATGACTAACTACAGGCAATTAGAGAGTGAAGTTGCTACCGAGGGCTGTGAATAAATGGAAAATGCAGCTGGGTGTAGGCAAGTCTTTCTGGCATCAACCAGGGGGAGGCTTTGCCAAAACACCTGTAAACTTCCCCAGGCTGCTCCAGCAAAACCTCCCACTTTTAGGAAATGTACCAAGTTTGGGGCTTGATACCTAAACTACCGTATTTATTTGACTTAAAAAAAAAATTCTTCATAGGCAGTTTTGTGTTTTTTTTTTTTTTTCAACCCTCTTAACCCTCCTTCTGTCTGGGGATTCTGAATAAATTTAAAGGACCTGAGCCAGAGTATTTAAGGATGTATGACTGCTGGTGAAGGGGCAAAGCCTTACCAGTAGGTGAAGTATGGAGCCAGGTGGTCGGATCGATCCTACATCTGATTTTTCTCCTCTTCTGACAGAAGTCCTGTATTCCGTGGGTTAGGGGAGGTTTTCCAGCCCTTTCCTTCATCAGTCATGGGGGTGGGGGGCAATGCCGATGGAAGCCGTGTTATCTTCAGCCAGAGTGACGGGT
Organism: Cabassous unicinctus; assembly: GCA_029593785.1. NCBI lineage: Eukaryota > Metazoa > Chordata > Mammalia > Cingulata > Chlamyphoridae > Cabassous > Cabassous unicinctus. The sequence goes on from JAQZBX010027179.1 coordinate 15,745, forward strand.
TCAGGGCGAGCATGTGCCCCAGTGGGACATTCGGAGGCTCTGGGAGAGATTTGGTGTATGGATTCTGGAAGGGCGGAGGTCTCTATTAAGGTGGCCACGTGAGCTGCAAGGAAGACGAAAGCCTGCCCTACCAGTGATGTTTTCCTTCATAGGGGTCTTATCTGAAATTGAAGGACAGCAAGAGAGAGGAAAGCAGAATTGGGCACTGGGAAGAAAGGCAATGTTGAGAACACTTTGGGCCAGCCCTGACATTTTGGCTGTGTGAACCAATAATCCCCACCTTACTTTATTTCATTTTATTTATTTCTTAAGCTCATTTGAGCTGTTGTTTATATTGACAGCAACTGAAAGAGTCTTAGCAAGTAGAGCATGGTTTGAGGGTCTAAGAGGTGGCAAAAAGACATTCCAGTGCTTTCAGATTCTACTGTTCTAAAAGGTAAAACCATTGTTATTTTGAGGAGTGAATCCTTAGTACTCAGCAGGGGTGGGGGATTGTGACACAGGGCAGGTACATTTGATATGGAGGAAGAAGAAGAAGAATTTCTGGTGTAGTCAGCCTTTTTTCAAAGTTGAGCAGGGATTTGGGGGCACCCAGAGGTCAGGCTGAGTGCACAGGCTACCAGTGGGTGAAAAGGAAGGAGGAATGGAGATTATAGACTTTAATCATTCCTATGTCATATATTTGGAAGTTGTTGTATTGGGGTTTTTATTGGAGACAAGAAAAGCAAAAATGATCCCAGTTTGCAGTAGGATCCATTTACCTTAGCCATTTTGAGTTTTTTTTAAAGTTCTCTTGGGGGAAATTTATTGCATTGACTTTAATACAGGGAAAAAGACTCAAGGGAAGCGTGACGAGTTGTCTCAGGTTGCCTGAGACGGCAGGGGTTTCTGGGATATGGGACTTTCAGTTTTACAACTGGGAATGTTTTTGGGCAAGATGGGACAAGTTGGTTATCCTACTTGAGGGCACCTTAAGTCTCTGATTCATCAGCACATCTATCAAGCACCTACTGTTTGTCAAGTATTTTCATAGTTTCTAGGTATCTCCAAAATGAGTAAGACAGTCTTTGCTTTAGATCTTTAGAGTCATGATGAGAAAATGTGAATTTCAACCTCTCAAAGGAAATTCTGTGACTCTGATGTTCATAGACGTTTAACTCAACTCATTTGAGTTTGTGGGTGATGTGAATTTGGGTGGTAAGGTCTCACATGCATCTAACCCTGCTGACAAATTCCTGTGATAGTCTTACGGTTAGGAGTTTCATTTGATTACCTGTTCGAAATGGATATTGTTAGTATCCTGCCCAGATCCCCTTTAACAACCTGGTGCATTAATCTCCCAGCTGTTTTGAGTTTTGGCTGCTAATGGTTCATAGGTGTAACTTTCTCGAGAGGATTGCCATTGGCCAACTGAACCTACCTCAACAGGAGATGCCTGGGACGTTATGGCCCACAGCCAAAGAAGTTACATAAATGCAATCCTGATCCTCTTGCCTCAAGGAGGGATAACTGTGATGTCATGCATACTCTAGAGTTTTCTCGTGGAATCAGGCTAAAGCAAGATTTCAGCTGAAACCACATCTTTGCCCTGCCTCTTCTCCTGCCTCCCCACTTCCTTACAGGTTTGTCCTGAGAACCCTTCCTCAATAAATCACTTGCACAAGAATCCTCATCCCAGACTATGTTTCCAGGGAACCTGATCAAAGATGATGTCTTAGAATAATATGGAGAGTAGAGAGGAAAAAGTTCAGCTGTCAAGTATATCCACTAACTCTCCCCTCAAGACTTTGTGAAACCTGAAATTTGTGATAAGTCAAAAGTAAAAGTTTCTTTTCCATTTCATCAGTCACCTGTTGATGTTTTCTCTATAAGGAATATATATATATATATATATATATTTGCTTCCTTAATCTTTTATTACAATTTAAGAATTTGAAAATCTAAGCAATAAAATAAAATTTGTAAAGTTAGGTCACCACCCTTACAGTATTTCGTATTTGAAGATCCCCTGGAGAATCTTTTGTCTGTTTTTTCAGCACAGGGTCAGAAGAGCTCTGAGGATTAGAAGGGACAACGGGGATGATTATAATAAAAATTATCATATTAGCAGTGGTCAGGGGAGGAAGAGGGGTGTAGTATAAAAGTTTCGAGTATGAATTTTAGAGTAAGAGGATCTGGCTGTCTAATATTTCTCAAAATATCAGCTTCCCACCTTCAAAACATCAATGTTAATTGTTAAAATAACTACCCCATAGGGTTCTGGTAAGGAACCTATGTCAACACTAACACTTGTCAAGTGTTAGTAGAGACCTGATCCTTAAGTTCTCACCAAGGGACAGCTATTGTAAAACCACAAGGGAAGACAAGTCCTCATAAACAAGTGTGTTGGAGCTGCCCCCATGGGCAGATTGTTGCATTTTCAGAAATTTTGAGAGCCTGTTGTTAAACTTGGCAATCCTTGAAATTGGCTGTGGAGGGCATATTTACACCATGGAAAGTGGCAGAAGCTACAAATCAGGGCTCCTCCCTCCTCCAAGAGCCAGTGGTTAAACATTTACCAGCACACCAAGAGTCCCAGGATTGGTCAGTGGTGTAACTTTTGGTGGTCTCAATTTGTAACACTCCCTCTGCAGAGAGGTGTGTTTTAGCTTCACTGTTTGTTTTATTCTCTTCCTGTTTCAGTCTTCACCCCTTCACTATTGCTTCTCTCTCTGCTGGTATGTTCCACTCCTTCATCCCAAATCCTCCCATTCCTTCAAGGTCCAGACCAAGCCTCACCTCCTCCAAGAAGTCTTCCCTGATTGCTTTTGCCCTCTCCAAATGCCCTTTTTTCCAAACTCTGCACTTACCACACATATCATTCACTTCTTGTGTTAACACTCATATGTGTCAGTCTAGTCTCTTTAAAAGTTCCCTAAGCTCAGTGAAGTCAGGGCCTTTGTCTTATTCAAACCTTCCTCCTCTACTATGTAGCTCAATGTCAGTCAAGGCTCAAAGAGCCCTGCCTTGTGAGTCAGATGATCTATCCATGTGTCATTAGTCAAGTCACTGAACTCCAGCCAATCGGTTTCCTGGTTTGCAAAATGAACAGATGGGACTAGATTGGTTTCTAAATCCCATTCCAACACTGTCCTCCTAATAAAGCCTGTTTGAATTGAGCCAACTTTTCCCCACTGCATTGTGACTTCCTCCAGATCTTGGAACTTAGATACAGTTATTGGGGAGCAGGTATAGCTCAGAGCTTGACTGCCTGCTTCGCGTATACGAGGTCCCGGGTTTTACCCCCAGTACCTCCTAAAAAACAATTTTAAAAAGTATACAGTTATCAATCCCAAGTGCCTTATAGGATCAGCTACACACAGTAAGTTTTCAACGAAGGCTTATTCACCTCAGCGGGAACAATACTTCCAGGCAGATACTACACGAAGGGCCAGTTATGAGAGAAGACTATCTGAATTGAGTGAGTCCGATTTACATCAGTAAAGCCTACGCCTGACCTACTTCTGTTTGTATAAACTTGCTGTAAGCTTTCAACCACGTTCAAACAAAACAATCTCCTATGACTCTGTGAATGAGTCAGGATTCCTGGAGGCCCGATGTACTTAATCACCATGAGAGCTGGTCGGTGAGTCATGTCCTCTGTGGATGATCTGCTTCTGGACAGGAAAGTGCACAGCTCACCAACCTGCATACTGCTGATCAGCTTCTTATCCGCCCAGTCAAAGCCAAGGGCCCCAGGGACAGCAAGCCTGGAGGTCTACCCTGAGATTAGAAGGGGATTGAGCCAGAAACTGGCTCTGTGGACTGGCCCTCCTACACGCCTTGGGTAGGAAAGCTTAGCCACATGGTATATATTCCGGCAGACTTTCTCCCTATTTTTCCCATCTATATTTTGAGAAGATTCATTGTGATGAAGCCTCTGCTATGGAAATGTTAACATCTGCCTCTAGTTTTTGCTGAATTTTGAAAAGCAGGTTTTGGGGAGTGACGTGATGCTGGTATACCCCCCTCTCCCCAGTGTTCACCAGGCTGCAAGTGTCCTTTTCCTTACACATCAGCTGGTATCATGACATTTCCGGGTCAAGAGCCATGGAGGCTCACATATAATATTAAGTCCAAACTTTCCAGATTTTTAAAAGTCTTACACCCTACGTCCTCAGCCCTTTCTTCCCAGCATTGTACGATATATTTTCTCTGTGGAAATTCAGTGCATTCTCTTCCCCCTTCTACCTGCATTCCTGCCTGCCTCCTTCTTATCCTCTCTCCCCTCCTTTTTCTTATACCTGCTAGTACCTGGCTTTGCTAATACAGTGGACACTGCCCAAAGTCTCTGTAAAATAACTTTTGTTTTCTGCTGTTACCCTGAGCTGAAAGTCCTTTGCTTTACTGGTTTGCAAAATGAACAGTATCCACAGCCTTCAGAGAGCAGCTCAAGGTTTCACCAAATCACAAAGGCAGCCATTCATTTCTTTCTCCACTCATTCAATTAACATTTGCTGAGCACCCACTCTGTCTTAGCCTCTGCTAGGTGTTTGCGATCCGGTGAGGAAAAAGGCAGACAAGGTTCCCATTCCTGTGGAGCTTACACTATGGTGGGAGAGAGACAAAAATAACAAATAAAAAGTAGATAAAATATCAGCTAGCAGTGGTAGTTCCAGAATCTCTACATTGAAGAGGCTCAGGGACAGAAATTTGGTAGTAAAATTGAGTAGGGTTTCTTTTTCTTTTTTCTTTTCCTACATATAAAAATATATTTAGATTTTACTTTATTTATTTATTTCTCCCCACCCCCTTGTTGTTTGCACTTGCTGTGTCTGTTGTCTTCCTTGTTTCTTTAGGAGGCACCAGGAACCAAACCCGGGACCTCCGATATGGGAGGGAGGCACCTAATCGCTTGAGCCACCTCCATTCCCTGCTTTGTTGTGTCTCTCATTATGTTTTTCTTCTTGTGTCTCTTGTTGTGTCATCTTGTTGCTGTCAGCTTGCCACACCTGCCTGTCTTGTCAGCTCACTGTCTTTCTTGTCCTCTTTAGGAGGCACCGAGAAACTCTGCTCCCTCTTTGTTGTGTCTCTCATGTTTTTCTTCTTGTGTCTCTTGTTGCGTTAGCTTGCTGCGCCTGCCCATTGTGCCAGCTTGCTGTCTTCTTTAGGAGGCACCGGGAACTGAACCACGGACCTCCCATATGGAAGGTGGGAACTCAATCGCTTGAGCCACATCTGCTTCCCTTTTTTCCTATATTTTTAAAGAGGTTTTAGGTTACATAAAAGTTACATTGAAATTATAGGGGATTCTCATATACCCACCCCCTCACATTTTCCCTCATTAATAACAACTTTCATTAGTGTGGTACATTTGTTACAATTGAAGAACAAATATTGAAGCATTGCTACTAACCATGGTCTATAGTTTACATTATGTTTTACACTTTGCATAGCACAATTTTATAGGTTTTGACAAAATGTATAATGGCCTGTATCCATCATTGCACTAGCATGCAGAATAATTCCAGTGTCCCAAAAATAACCATATTACACCTATTCTTCCCTCTCCCTCCCCTCAGAACCTCTTGTGACCACTGTGTTTATATCAATGTTACAAGTCCTTCCATTACTAGAATAATGATAAGTCTACTTTGGTCCATAGTTGCATTCCCCCCTTATGATTATTCATTCCTTAACCTTGAGGATTTTGGAATGGTGGTACCCACTCTGCTTCCAATTGTGAGGGGGCTTAGATCCCATGGGGGCAGTTGGGTGGAACTGTCTTGCTTGGGGTTTTAGATGCTGTTTTTGGGGATGGGCATTGTCCATCATCATCCTTTCGTTAATTGTCCTGGGTGAGTACGATGCACTGGAGAGTAGGTGTTGGCTGCTGCTCTGCTGAGATTCAACATCATGTTCATTATGCTCAACTGGCATATGAACAGACCAAAGATTTAAGTCTCTGGGATATATATTTATTGGATATAGTGCTAATTATAAGCTCAAATAAAAAGGACAGAAGGACCATGTGTAAGAAAATTATAAATGACTCTAATTCTGTTACATTGGGGAAATAGGTTATCATATATTTCAAGGTAAGGCCTACGGATGGGGTGCCGATTTAATGGGGTTATCTGCCCTGTTTATAGTGTCTAGATGTCTCTAGAGCTCTCAGGAGCACCCCTGCTTGAGGCATTGTTTACTGTGGCAGACAGTGAGATCTTCCTGAGACATGCATAAGTGTAACCTCTGGAATGACCTCCCTACTCACTTTGAAATCTCCTAGCTGTAAAAATTCATTTGTATTTAATATTTCCCCCTTTTGGTCTAGATCTTTTTCCAAATGCATTGCTAGTTGGTAATAATTCCTCGGTGCCAGGGAGGTCCAAACCTGGGAGTCATGTCCCACGCCAGGGAGAAGGCAGTGAGCTTATATGTTGAGTTTCGCTTAGAAAGAGGCCACATTTGAGTAACAAGGAGGTTTTCAGGAGGTAACTATTAGGCAATATATATTACTAGGCTAAGTTTCAGATTTTACAAGAATAGGGTTCATAAGTCCAAACATTAATATCAAGGGCCTGGTGTATTGGTCTGTTCGCTTTTGCTAGGCACTGCCCATGTACTCTAGAGATTCTTGTCACTCTATTAGAGAATGTAGTAGTACTCCCAAGCATGGGAATTTAATATTTTGTTGTTATTGTGTGGGTCTCCACCCACTGACATAACACCCCATGATGGGTAGAGTTTCCTTAAGCTGATTTTTCATAGTAAGATTTAATGCTAAAAATTAATAAAAATGAAAAGTTTGCTAAACTTTATATAAGATTGAGAAAATACCACTAGTCCACATCCCAAAATATTATTATGGGGATTGACTCCCTAGTATCACTTATCAAACAGTGATAAGTACCATGAGAAAATAAATATCATTTAAAGAGTGGCTGATGGATTGGTGGCTGTGGCAAGCTGCTCTCAGCTGATGTTGATAAACTGAGCTATGGGTGTCAAGAAGGAATCAGGCACATGCTGATCTGGGAGCAGAACTGCCCACATCATGGGAATAGCTAGTGCAAAGCCCCCAAGGCAAGAAGGAACATGTTTGGAATGATCCAGAAACAGAAAGAAGGGGACTGTATGGCTGAAGCATGGTGGAGGAGACGGGGCAGGAGAAGAGGGTGGTTTTGTTGGAAAACAGCCCTACCCATTTGTTTCCACATTGTCTGTGGTTACTTTGTCAGGGTTCTCCAGAGAAACAGAATACATTTTTTTTTAAACCTCAATTATTTTTTTAAATTTATTTTATTTTTAAAAAATTTATTGAAATATATCACTCATATGTGAACATACATAAACAATAAGTGTATAGTAATAGTTGTGAACTTACAAAACAAACATACATAACATCATACAGGATTCTCATACCTCACCGTACCACCAATACCTTGCATTGTTGTGAAACATTTTTAACTAATGATTAAAGAGCATCCTCAAAATATTACTACTAACCAAAGTATTTCTCCCCAATCCACCCTATTATTATTAATATTTTTATCATTTATACATGAACACACATAAACAATAAATGTATAGTAAAAGTTGTGAACTTACAAAGCAAACATTCATATCATCATACAGTGGTCCCATACATCAACCCTCCACCAACACCTTGCATTGTTGTGAGACATTTGTTCAAATTATGAAAGAATATTGTCAAAATCTTACTACTCATTATAGTCCTTATCTTACTTTTGGTGTATTTTTCCCCTAACCCATCCCATTATCACTTTTAAATATATTTTTATGACAAAAGTTGTAAACTTACAAAACAATCATGCACATGTGCAGAATTCCCAAACAATACCCCTCCATCAACATACCACACTGTGGTGGAACATCTGCTACAGATTATGAGATAATATCATCCATCCTATTACCACCAGTTACACAGCATACATTTGGCACACATTCTCCATACTCCCCCATTATCAACACAGTACATCTTTGGCATAGATACAAGAATATTACATTATTACTGTTAACAACACTCCACAGGTCACTCCAGTTGTATTTTTCCCATGCTTCTCCACATTCCCACCACCCTACAATACTGATGTACACCTGCTCTAGCTCACAGAGGACACTCTTGCATCTGTACCATCAACCACTATTCTTATCCACCTCTGGGTTTACTGTGCTATTCAGTCCTAGATTATTCTCTAACTTTGTCAAGTGGCATTTACTTCCCTAGACTACCATTTTCAGCCACATCCCCATTTAGAAAAACCAGCTGTTACTCACTATAATGTGTTACTATCAACTCTGTACATTTCCACACTTTTACAGTAAAACTAATTAAAACTTCTACATACATTAAATATCAGTAGTTGATCTCAGTCCTCCTCTTATCTCCTTTAAGAATCCACCACCTACCACCAGGTCTTGAAGATATTTTCCTACTTTTCTTCTAGAAGCTTTATGGTTCTTCCTTTTATATTTAGGTTTTTGATTCATTTTGATTTAATTTTTGTTATAGGGGTCCTCTTTCCTTCTTTTGCTATGGATATCAAATTTTCTCAGCACCATTTGTTGAATGGACTGTTCTGCCCGAGCTGGGTGGGTTTGACAGGCGACTCAAAAATCACTTGACCATAGATGTGAGGGTCTGTTTTTTAACCATCAATTTGGTTCCATTGGTCTATGTGTCTGTCTTTATGCCAGTACCATGCTGTTTTTACCACTGTAGCTAGGTAATACAACTTAAAGTCTGGAGATGAGAGTCCTCCAACTTTGCTTTTTCCTTTCTAAGATGTTTCTGGCTATTCAGGTCCCCTTACCCTTCCAAATAAATTTGACAATCTTGTTTTCCATTTATTTTAAAAATGCTGGTGGAGTTTTTATTGGGATTGCATTGAATCTGTATATCAATTTGAGTAGAACTGACATCTTAATGATATTTAGTCTTTCAATCCATGAGCATGGAATGTTCTTCCAATTATTTAGGTCTGTTTTGATTTCTTTTAACAATGAGTTGTAGTTTTCTGAGTATGAGTGCTTTACATCGTCGGTTAAGTTTATTTCTGAATATTTGGGTTTTATCTGTCATATTTTATTTTTACCACTCTTTTGACACTTTTAGTTACTTTTATTGATATAATCTTCATTTGTAGACTCTCTTCCAGACCTCTCTTTCCTGTCTTTTCTTTTCTGGCTATAGTACACCTTTTAGTATTTCCTGCAAGGCAGGTCTCTTGGTTACAAACTTTCTCAGTTTCTGTTTTATCTGTGAATATTCTAAACTCGCCTTCATTTTTGAGAGACAGTTTTGCCGGATATAAGATTCTTGTCTGGAAGTTTTTCTCTTGCAGTATCTTAAATATATCAGACCACTGTCTTCATGCCTCCATGGTTTCTGATGAGAGATCGGCACTTAATCTTATTGGGTATCCGTTAATGTTATGAATTGCTTTTCTCTTGCTGCTCTCAGAATTCTCTCTTTGTCTTTGGCATTTGAAATTCTGATTAGTATGTGTCTCAGAGTTGGTCTATTCAGATTTTTTTCAGATGGGAGTATGTCGTGCTTCTTGGACATGGATATCTATGTCCTTCAATAGGGTTGGGAAATTTTCTACCATTATTTCTTTAAATCAGAATACATTTTAAAAATGTATTTATTTATTTATTTCAAGGACTTGGCTCATGTTTTTAGGGACTGCCAAGTTTGAAGTCCGTAGGGCAGACCAGCAAGGTGGCAACTCAGGTGGGAGTTGATGCTGCAGTCTTGAGGCATTTTTATTTTTTTTTCAAAGAGAGAAAGAGTTTATTTGGTGTATAATCAAAGGAGCTCAGTGGCTTCATGGTCCAAAACTGCTTCTCTGATCTGCAGAAATGCTAATATTTTATAATATTGGGGTGCTAATGAATAATTGGAGTGGAGCTGGACACAGTTTCCTTCATTAATAAACATTAAGGGGCTGAACAGGATGAGGGGGTTGGGGGGTAATGTATCAAACCAGGGTCAGTCACAAGGATTTGGGGTGGGGGTATACAGAACAAAAGTCAGTTACAAGGTTTTTCATATTGATATTAAACAGAGGGGGGTAGTGGAGGGGTTACCATCCTAATAGTAAGTGTATACAAGGGTGAGCCTAATCCATGAACAAGGGTGAGTTCAATCTAGAATTACCATCACAATAGTAAGCATATACAATGGTGAGATTAAGTCTAGGGTAACCATGAACAGGGGTGAGACCCCTCTAGCCAGCTTCAGTAATTTCAGATATTAACTATTTGCCATTTTACAATATAAAGGCATCTATATAATGACTTTGTAATCATAATTATTTGTTAAGTCTGAACCCTTGGTTACAACTCCTCCCTCTCTGTTTGTAAAATTCCAAATCATGGGGATAATCTGGACATCAGATCTTTCTGGCTTCTTCATGCTGAAAAAGGGCATTGACATCATGGGGTAGAGGAGTGAAACTGGTTGTCATTTTGACCTCTGGGTTCCAGGGCTTATATGGCAAAGGAATAATTCAGAGACTTTCTGAAAAATAAACTCAATACCTAAATTGAGAATTATAGGTTTAAATAACCATGATACATTGGGGAAATAATTTTTTTTTTTGAGGTACTGGGGCCGGGGATTGAATCTGGGACCTCGCAAGTGGGAAGCCGGCACTCAACCACTGAGCCACATCGGCTTCCCTGAGCTGCCTTTTTTGTTTGTTTTGCTTGCTGTCTGTTCCTGTGTTTTTCATGAGGCACCTGGAACTGAACCCTGGACCTCTCACGCGGGAGGCGGGTGCCCAACTGCTTGAGCCACATCTGCTCCCGGGGAAATAATTTTTTATCTTTTCTTAGGCAGTCTGGAGTATTTTTGGGGGGCTTTGCCTATGGTAGCAATTTGTACAACCTGGCTGAAACCAGCGTAAGAGTAACTTCCTGAATGACCTTTCGACTCTGAAATCTCTTAGCTACTAAAACTTTATCTGTTCTATTTCTTTTCTCCCTTTTGGTCTACGCTGCAGTTGATGCTGTAGTCTTGAGGCAAAATTATTACTTCTCCAGGGAAACCTCAGTTTTTGCTCTTCAGGCCTTTCAGCTGATTGGATGAAGCCTACCTACATTTAAGAGGGTAATCTTCTTTTACTCAATATAAACTGATTGTAGATGTCAACCACATCTACACAATACCTGCACAGCAACACTTAGACTAGTGTTTGATTAATAACCGGGTACTATAGCCTGGCCAGAATGACACATAAAACTAACCATCACAGCTACTTTCAAGCTACAAGCGAGAGCTGAGTAGTTGTGACAGAGAATGTATGGTCTGTAATATAAAAAAAAATATTTACCATATAGCCCTTTACAGAAAAAGTTGGCCAACCTCTGCTCTAGAGGGTTACAGGCAGGGAAGTGGCATGATCTGATCGGTGGTTTAGAAAGATCACTGTCGCTGCCGTGTGGAGAATTTGGGGCTGTCTCCCGTGTTGGTCTGAGTGTCCAGTTAGACTGAGGGTGGGGACCGTCCCCTGTTCCCCGATAGTTCCCTGTACAGGCTGAGCATGAAAAAGCTGAGAAAAGAGAGGTTAAAGGATTCGCTTAAGCTCCTAGAGCTGTAAGGAGAGGAGTGAGGTTGGAATCCCTGTCCAGTGACCTCACTGCCTAGGCGTTTTACACTCAGCTACCTTTGATTGGAGAAGTCTGATGCCTCTGCACTCGGTAATTCTGCAGCAAAATAAAGTAAATCGGTCAAATGCTGGTGGCACAAAGAAAGTATGCATAAGAGGGAGCTATTTCTAAATATTGTTTTTGGTTAAAAATAAAGAATAACCAGGAGTAGAGATCACCTCCAGAAATCATGATCTCATCCTCCAGTCTCTGGAAAAGTAACACACACAAGATAGAGGTGATGAGAAATCCTTGGTTGATGTAGGACTACATTCAGAGATCTTCATATGTTTTCTTTAAGCCAGCTATAGATTGTGTTGAAGTAACTTAAATAACCAAAAGAACTGTTTTCAAATAGTCTCCCTGCCAAGTTTGACACCCTCCATACTTGAAATGTTCCAAGGAAGGGAGCTGAAATTACCAAAGTGAAGAATAAGAAGGGAAGTTGGGTATTGGAACCGAAGGGGAGATTTTGCCAGGACTTATGCAGCAGGAAACATTTGGAATGGGATTTTTCAAAGAAGTAAATTTTGGCTAGCTGCGGCACAATCATGAATCACAAAATAATGACATTGCGAGCTGTAAACAGTTTTAATTTATACAGGTGACATTTAAAATGCTAATCAGACCTTAAGATAATTGCTGGAAGTTAGGTAGCCTCTGCTGGGAATTCTTCCAGTTTCTATGGAAATGATTCAAAATGCAAGATCAGTGAAGGTGTTTTTGGCTGACTTGGCTTTTGACTTCTACAGAACCAAGTAATCTGAGTGACTGTCAATTGCGGTGACACTTTTGGTAATTGAAATCTATAGGCTCCAGTCTGTAAGCTGAGAGTGAGAAGACGTCCCAGCAAGGGGATATTTCAATATAGCTTTTGTGGTTTGGTCACCTTGCAAATGGGAATGCATTGATGCTAAGAAAATTAGCTCCGTCTTTCACTCGGTCTTATTTTGTGTATTTTTTTGCAGGCCATTAAAAGTAAAAAATCACATAGAAGTGTGTTTTTTTTTTTAACCTTATTGATAATATATTCCACAGTTTTTCAAGTATTATACTTGTTCAACAATCAATAAAAGTGGAACTTTGTAATAAGTTTTTTTTTTTTTTTTTT
>JAQZBX010027180.1:0-28515 GCA_029593785.1 Cabassous unicinctus
CTAAATAAGAGGGAAGAAGAGAAGGGAAGGAGGGAGGGAGAAAAGGAGGGGGGGAGGAAGGGAGGAAAGAAGAAAGGAAGGCAGGCAGGCAGGCAGGCAGGCAGGCAAATATTTCTAGCAAATCAAATAAGGAAAAATTTAACAACCTTTTAAGAATAGACACTATGCTTCTTAGAAAAATTTTTTAAATTTAGCTGAGTAAATCAGAAACTGTAACACTATGCCTTTTTTGGCTGTAAGCTCCATAATGAAATTTTATTGACTCCACATTTCTAACAATAATTACTATAATTTCTAGAAGTCAAATGCAAAAGCAGTTGCAACAGATGTTATAACATTCAAAGTGCTAACATGGGTCACGTGATTGACCCTCGTTGCAAGGGAAAGAGAATATTTAGCATTTCCAGCCCCTAGAGGAGAAGATGACAAGAGATAAGGAATCAAGAATGTCCACTGGGATGGCAGACCAGGTGAAAGAAAGGGCCTGCCTCTAGGTGAGGAGGTAAATGTATGAGGTATGTCGGAGGAAGGGCAAGAAGATAAAAGTTCACTGGAGCTTTGAGTTGGTGAGAATTAAAAGACGCGATTATAGAGGTTATCTTGGGGCCTTACCTGCTAAATGAAGGAACTTAGAATTTATCCTTTCAGCAATGGGGACCCACTGAAAACTTGTAAGGAGGAGAGTGATGTGGTTAAAGCAACATGTGACGAATACTCTGGCCAGAGGGTAGAGCATAGAATGTGCTGAAGGAGGGAGAGCTTGAAGGAGGGGCAAGGGGGCCCCTGCAGGGCCCAACCCTGAAAAGGGCATGAGCTGGAATGGGGCAGTGGGGAGGGAAGGAAAAGCCTAACTATGGAAGAGATGACAATGGATGCATGGTCAGGACTTGTCAACTAATAGAGGACTAAGAAGAGGGAGCATCAAATATGATGCTTTAAGCCTGGGTACCTGGGAAAATATGTAACAGAAAGACAGGGAGGTGGTTTTAGGAAGAAGTTGGTTACTTAGTTTGAGATGTTGAGCTTGAGGTAGAGGCAGTAGGATGTGCCCTGGAAGCATATAATGGCCCACAAGATATTGGACATAAAGTAGGTAAAGAATAATAATGGAGCTCTGATGCATCTGTCTAGGATACATTTGGTACAGAAAGTGTGATGGTGCTGCTTCCAGGAAGGTTTACAGAGTGTTTCAAAGAGGTGGAATAATTCTCTCCCTATAGTGGCATAAGCAAATCCTAAAACCATTTTGAGATTGATGATAATGGCCCCCAATCAATCAAACAAGGAAAAACTGAACAACTTTTTAAGAATCATCACTATGATGCTTTTTTTTTTTTTCAAGGAGGTACCAGGGATTGAATCCAGGACCTCATACATGGGAAGCAGGCGCTCAGCCACTGAGCTACAACTGCTCCCCACTATGCTGCTTTTTAAAGAATAGGTGCTAAGTCCACAAGAAGTGGACATTCCATGGCAAGGAGGATGAAATACCCAGAATTATCCCATAACCTGGGAGAAGAGCGATCCAGCTGAATAATAACTGAGACAATCACCACAACCACTTTGACTAAGTATTTCTACCACTTCCTGAATGAGAAGGAACCAGAAAGTTATCCAGAATTACTTATCTGCTTACATTCAAGTTACTTGTTTAGTAAACTTTTGTACTTCCTTTCTAAAGGAAAGCCATTCCCAACAGATACTTTGCCAGGTCCCTAAGTTAAAGAACCTCTATATAAATTGTTACAGATACATAATTTGGATAGGTGGGAATTAACTAAAAAAGTCAAGATGCTGATGCCAGAGGTGACAAAACCAGGTTAGACATTTTGGAGTGCTTTCTTTACAAAGCCTGTTTTGGCCTGGTCCTGCCTGTTGCTACGGAGCTCACGCACTCTGAAGTTTGAGTTGAGCTGAGGGTGATTTCCAGGCAGGCCATCATTCAGCTTGAGGTAGAGAAGGTTTGATTTTATGAGGGAGAAGAATTATCTGTGTTTACCAAGCTTTCTGCATGGAGTATGATTACCTTTCTAATTAGAAAAAAAAGTTATTAACAAGACAAATTTCTGAATCCAGAAAAACAAACTAATTCTTACATTATACAAATAAATTTTGAATGAAAGGGAGCAAGTTCAATGCAGCAGTCCTTATTATAGTATGGTTTTGTTAAGTTGCTCTGAGCATTTGACCTTCTTTCCAGGATTTCCATTATCTTGAACAGTTTATCTGTACTCGGGTTGCCAAGGCAACCAAGAAACGCGCAGTAGGACTCAACACCCAAACTAATTTTATGAATGCGGGTTCCCAAATTTCTTCTACCTTGCATTAGATAAAGCCCCAGAGCAGGGCATTCATATTCTATTTTGGTTTGTATTTTGAATACTGTTTTTATTTCATAGATAAGGATGATCATGAGTGGCTATTAGATAAACTCATATGTGGAGTTATATAATCCACGGGTTATGTATAAAATGTAAGATATTTAAGATCCATGTATGGGGAAGAAGGTGTAAGTGTGTCTGTCTCAAAAATGTAAATGGGGAAATAGCTAACCACCTAGAAAGATCCTTCCAAGCAAACAATAACAACAAAATTCTTGGTTAGCCAGATTAAAATTAAATGCCACGTTTTCTGGATTGTTCCAGACACTCTACTACAAGAAGAAAAAGTCATGTAAAAAATCAAACTGATATCAGAGATTTATTGAAAATACCATTTCTAAAGTACAGCTTGATGCTTTCTACAATGAGAGTATTTGTCAATCAGGAGCATGGGCGAGGAGAGACGGCTGGGGAAGGAGGGTGAAGATGTGAGTAACAACTCAGCACAGCCAAGGACCAAAGGCCAGTGGACCACCAATGCTGGAGCAGATCTAGATGGGGTCCTTCAGGTAATCAGTCAGGAGCCAGGCGACTCAACTCAACAAACATGCATCAAGCCCTACTCTTGTCCTGTAGCATGAAAATGAAGACTGTGAGGCACTGCAAGTTCTTCAACACCATACACTTTATCAAGGCAGGAACATGTCTGTGATGTTCATGGCTGCCTACCCAGCACCTAACAGCATCCACACACACCTGGCCCAAAGTAGATACCAATGAAAGAATGAAAAACTAAATTAAGTTCATTATATAGTGTTTACATGAAGTAGAAAACTTAGAAAGATTTTAAATATGGATTGAAACAAAAAGTTTCTGAAAATTTATCAGAAAATTAAAAGAAAGAAAATGTTTATATATTTCTGGTTGAGATTTAAATTTAAATCTTAAGGGAAACAGATGTGGCTCAAGCGATCGGGCTCCCATCTGCCATATAGGAGGTCCAGGGTTCAATTTCTGGGGCCTCCTGGTGAAAGGCAAGTTGGCCCATGCGGCGAGCTGGCAAAAGCGGAGAGCTGGTACACGCGGAGTGCTGGCCTGTGCGGAGAGCTGGCACAGCAAGATAACACAACAAAAAGAGACACAGAGGAGAGACAATAAGAGACACAGCAGACCAGAGAGCTGAGGTGGCTCAAGAGATTGAGTGCCTCTCTCCACTCTGGAAGGTCCCAGGATAGGTTCCTGGTGCCACCTAAAGAGAAGACAAGCAGACACAGAAGAACACAGAGAGCAGAGAGAGAGTACAAAAACAATGGGGGGGAGGGGAGAAATTTTTTTATTTTATTTTAAATCTTAAGTATTTCACTCACTGCCCATCAACCAACCAAGCAATCTCCTGCTTCAGGGCCTTTGTATTTGTTGCTCTCTCTGCCTGGCACGTTCTTCCCTCCATTCCCTACATAGCTCATGTGTTCTGCAATGTTCTCTTGGGTTCCTGAATGGCTCATGTGATCTGGAACATTCTCTTAGGTCCCTGCCTGGCTCATGTGTTCTGGAATGTTCCTCCTTCAGTTCTCTGCATGGCTCATGTGTTCACTCTCTTCAAGTCTCTGCTCAAATGTCACTAAGCAGAGAGGTCTTCCCCAACCCTCTATCTAAAGTACCACCACCCATCACCCATCACCCTCTGGATCTTTTGCCCTGCTTCATTTTCTTCCTACTTGACACATTATATATTTATCAGTCTAATTCTGTCTCCTCTCACTAGAATTTGTAAGCTTCAGGAGGCAACAACTCTGTTTTTGTCACTACTGTATCTTCCTCACTCCAGGGAATGGTGCTGGTTGTGAGGCAGGTGCTCAGTAACGATGTCAATGAATGAAAGATCAAAGGTATACACATAAATGCCAATTTTTAAACCTGATGCTTAAACCAACATTCTTATTCAGTACTTCAGCTCAACTGAGTAACCATTATTATTAGACCATGTAAGAAATTATAAAAGAAAACAGCAAGACTATGTCTAATTTTATTGCATTTAACTACAGGCTAAGCTTATGTTTATAAACTTTGTGACATGGGGGTAAATTTTCCTCATGTTTATTTACCATTTTGATTCTCATTAACCTATTCAATAACAAGTCACTGCTTACACAGCCACATTTTATCTGCAGGCTAAACAAGACAGAATATTTGCCTCCTAGTTACATATAAATGAATCATAAAAGTACATACCCAGGTTGGGTAGAGCAAAAGCAGACTTCTTTTTACACACTCATATTTAATTTTTAAATGGATCTTTTGACAATCTAATAGCCAAAGTGCATTTATGAATGAATGTTTTAAAGCCACCCCCTACTTCTTCATGTATAATTATACTGAAAAATGTTCTCATATCCAATGGGAAGTCCCTGGCCTACACTGTGGAAAAGCCTGCATCATTCATGGGCATTAGTCACAGTATCATATGTTAGACACCAGATCCTAATCTTTGGCTTCCATGCTAAGCCAGAGTGCCCTGGAAAGTATTTATTCCCTTGCCATTCCTGGGAGGTTGATGGTCAAGATGGATATAAAAGGTTTATAAACAAAGACAAGGATAAGTGACGGGAGGAGGTGGGAGAGCAGGGCAGGGGAGGTGGCAACGTCCAGGAAAAATTGTGCAGGTCTTGGAAGAATGGCCAGGCCCAGAGAATTTTTTAAGCCTTCCAAGAAAGACGTAAATTTTTATCTTTAGTTACTGAAACATAAGGCGGGATCTCCTGTTCTGTTAACTCAAGCTTCTGCAGAGAAACCTTGAGGCCTTAACCTCTTGATATAATGAATAGAAACCCTGGTTCTCCAGTCAGAAAACCACTCACTTATTTGTCATACAGCCTCAGGAAAGTTACTCAATTTCTCTCCATCTCAGTTTCCTCACCTGGTTAAGTAGGTAAAAAAAAAAAAAAAAAAAGTCCCCCAAAAGATAGCCACATCAAATCCCTGCAACTTGTGAATATAACCTCATTTGGTAAGAGGGTCTTTGCAGATGCAATTAAGTTGACACCCAGGTGAGATTTGACACACAGAAGAGAAGAAGGCCACGTGAAGACAGAGGCAGAGACTGGAGCTCTGCTACTACAAGCCAAGGAATGTCTGGAGTCACCAGAAACCAGAAGAGGCAAAGGATACTTCCCTAGAGCCTCTGGGGGGAGTGTGGCCCTGCTAACACCTTGCTTTCAGACTTCTGGCCTCCAGAGTTGTGAGAGAGTAAGATTCTATTGTTTAAAGCCACCCAGAGTTGGGTAATTTGTTACAGTAGTCCCAGGAAACTAAGACATAGGGATAATAATAATGTATATCACAGGTTGTAAGTATTAAATGAGATAATGTACATAAAGTGCTTAGCCCAGGACTTGTGATTTAGTAAACACTCAATAGAGTAATTATGATTTCTTCTTTCACCTTTTTTCTTGGCTTTGTTTCTTTTTACCATGGCATCCACTTGTAATAATTGCATGTAAATATTTATTGAGCACCCATCAGTCATCATTAAATAATAGTTCAGAAGAACCAATATGCCTGTGAGGATTTACTAAGCAACTATCAGAAGCTGGGAGGTAGAGGTCAGACACTGTATTTGGTCCCACAAAGTATATTTGGGCACACAGTCATGTCACGCTGCCCTGTGGGTTGTTATTCTACAACTGCCTTTCAATTGCTGATGGTGGTTGGCCTTGATGGAGGGCCAAGCCCTGCAGTGTTTGAATTCTTGGGAAGGCCCATTCCCATCTGGGACCAAGATGCCCCTGGGTAAGTGCTGCCTGGGACGGGAGAAGGCCAGTTGCCCTACCTCCTGGAGTCCCCGAGCTCCAGGGGAGCAGATGCTGTAAATGCTGAAGAACTGATTCTTGGGGCTGTTTCTGAGAACAGGGCATACCTAGAAAATGGCTGAGTCCCACCCAGAGGCATTTGGCTCCACTATAGCTAGAAAGGGAGCTGGGGGAGCTGGTTGCATGGAACCTCCTCTCTGCTCTTTCCCTACCTTTGTCCTGACAGATCTGCTCCCCACCCCTCACGGTTTCCTTCACAGAACAACCACTCCCAGCCTCCACATTTCTACTCTAGCTTTCTCTTCCTAGACTAGTCTTCTTGGCCTGACTACCTCCTGCTTATCCTCAAGACCCAGCCCAGGTGCCACCTCTGGGAAGTTTTCTTCCCATCCGCATCCATACAATAAGGCTCTCTCCTCTGGCCTCAGTGCCTTTTGCCATCACAGCTCTTATCAGTCGGAAAGTAATTGCCATGACTTCCCACTTTTCTGTGGGTTCCTTGAGAGTAATGACAGTATTTATATGTTTAATTGCTGTGTCTAACACAGAGTAGAGTGCCTGATGAATAGAAAGTGCATAGTAAATGTTTATGGCATGTTAATAAGAACCTGCATTATTTTCTTCTCCACGTACCCCATTGCTAGTGATCTGCTGACTGGTGTCCCCCAACAGTTCAATAAAATGGTGTTGAAAAAGGGGACACTTTCACCTGCCTCCCTGGATGTTGAAATGGTCAATGCCTATTGGGCACTGAGGTTTTGTAAGGAGCTTTAACCTCCTTGGAGGAATATTTGAGGACACGATAATAATTCTGATCCATGTTTATTGTAACATCTCTCCTTATGTTCAGCTTACAGAAAATAAAGACACCCCTTCACTACTCAGGAAAAGTGGTATAAATTTTTTAAGTGACAAAAATCCCATCATCTATTACACCACATTCTTGTCAGATAAAATAAAAATGGCATTCTGACTGAACAAAACAGTAACATTGATTTGATTCACTTTCTCTTGTACCCTCCAATAGGGTACTGTTTTTGTTTTTCGTTTTTGTGAAAGAGTGTGGATTGCCAAAACTTTCTTTTCCCTTTCCTGACATATTATATGCAGATATCACATGGCATATTGCCATAGACAGATGAGTAGGATACAGGTTCATAAATGAAGCTGAAGAAAGAAAATTCACTAGGCTTTGGTGGCTGCTCTACTTGGTTTTAGAGAAATCCATAGGGAGGTCCTTGCTAAGTAGTTGTAAGGATTTGTTGAACACAAAGCTCTGCCCCCTACCCTAAAAACCAGTCTACTGTGTCCCTTAATTTTCTTCAAAATAAACTCTTCCACCTCCTTTTGCTTCCGGGTTCCACTTGGCAGTGAGGACTTCCTGCATGATGGTGGATGGAGCTGGGGATTCCAACTGTGACCCACTATGATGGTTTGAAGCTGTATGTGCCCCAGAAGACATGTTCTGAAATCTAATCCATCCTGTGGATATAAACCCATTGTAAATAGGACTTTTGATGAGATTACTTCAGTTAAGGTTTGGCCCATTTCAATCAGCATGGGTCTTAATCCTATGAACTGAAGTCCTTTATAAGTGGAATGAAATTCAGAGAGAGAGAGAAAACCACAGAGGAAGCAGCCAGAAGCTCAAATCAATGGAAGCTGGAAGAGAAGGGAAAGACCAGAAGAGGACGCCATGTGCCTTACCATGTGACAAACTAAGGACCAAGATCACTGGCAGTCAGCCCCAGAATGCCACAGTCTTCAGGGAGAAAGCATCACCTTGATATCACCTTGATTTGGAGTTTCTTTTAGCCTCAAAACTGTAGCTAGGAAGCGGGTGTGGCTCAATGGATAGAGCTCCCATTTACCATATGGGAGGCCCCGGGTTCGCTTCCCAGGGCCTCCTTGTGAGGGCGGGCCAGCCCCCGCAGCCCGGTGGGCTGATGCAGCAAGACCTCACAACAGGAAGTGGGTGTGGCTCAATCGATAGAGCCCCCGTTTACCATGTGTGAGGCCCCGGGTTGGCTTCCCGGGGCCTCCTTGTGAGGGCAGGCCAGCCCACGCAGTGTGGTGGGCTGATGCAGCGGGACCTCACAGCAAGGGGGAGATAAGCAGACACAGAGAAGACACACAGCGAATGGACACAGCAAGCACAAGCAGCAAGGGGGGGGATAAATAAATAAATAAATCTTAAAAAAAAAACACACACACAAAAAACTGTAAGCTGACAAATTCCCATTGTTTAAGACAATATTTCATGGTATTTGCTTGAGCAGTCTAGGAAACTAAAACAGTTTTCTACCAGGAGTGGGCTGCTGCTATTGCAAATACCAAAAATGTGGAAATGGCTTTGGAATTGGATAATGGGTAGAGGCAGGAAAAATCGTGAGGTGCATGATAGAAAAGACCTAGAATGCTTTGAAGAGACTCTTCATAGAAATATGGATGCCAAAGGTACTTCCAATGAGGCCTTAGAAGAAAATAATGAATGTGTTATTGGAAAGTGGAGAAAAAGCAACCCTTGTTTTTTTTTTTTTTAAATACAAATTTTTTTTTTTTTTAAATTTTGGACTAATAAAAATAAGAAAAATATAAAATTTAAAAAAAAATTTTGACATATCTTTCATCACTTTAAGATCTATTGTCTTGTATGTACAGTGACATTTTCTTCCATTCATTCCCGCAGTGTTTTATTTTTTCCAGTTTGTCTTCAAAGAAGCTTTAGGTTACAGCAAAGTGATGGGGAAGCAGATGTGGCTCAAGCGATTGGGCTCCCGTCTACCATATAGGAGGTCTAGGGGCCTCCCGGTGAAAAGCAAGCTGGCCCATGCAGAGTGCTGGCCCATGCGGAGTGCCGGCCCATGCAGAGCGCTGGCCCATACAGAGAGCTGGTGCAGCAAGATGATGCAACAAAAAGAGACACAGAGAAGAGACAATAAGAGATGCAGCAGACCAGGGAGCCGAGGTGGCGCAAGAGATTGAGCACCTCTCTCCCACTCCAGAAGGACCCAGGATCAGTTCTCATTGCTGCCTAAAGAGAAGACAAGCAGACGCAGAAGAACATACAGAGAGCAGACAGTGAGCACAAAAGAATGAGGAGGGTGGGGAGAAATAAATAAATAAATAAATAAATCTTTACAGAAAAGTGATGTACAGAATATATAGGGGACTCCCATATACCCAACAACATACCCTTTTTTCCCTTTCCCCTATTAATAACATTTTACAAGTGGATGGTACATTTGTTACAATTGATGTACAAATATTGAAACATTGCTACTAACCATGAGACCCTTGTTTTAAGGTGCCAGAGAACTTACTGAAATTGAGTTCTGATGCTAGTTGGAAGACAGAATTTGAGAGTGATAAACTTGGATATTTAACTGAGGAGATTTACAAGCTAAGTGTAGAAAGTACAGCCTGGTTTCTTCTTGTAGCTTATAGCAAAATGTGAGAGGAAACCTGAGAACTGAACTCCTAGGCACAAAGAAACCAGAAATGGATGGTTTGAAAAATTCTGAGCTTCTGGAAAGCAAGGTCCCCAGATAATAATGCTCCATGTGAGGGTTTAATTGAACGTGGCACCAGTCAGCAATTTCTGTGGAAGTCAGGATTGGAAATGCAATTAATCAGGAAGGATCTGTGGAAAATTCTTTTGTCTAATGGTTTGGACCACTGAAAACGAAATTCAAAACCAACAAGTTTTTTTGCATAATTTGTATGAACAGAATCACTGTCAGCCTGGATAAAAGGAACAGAGAAAGGACAAATTGAAAGAAAAATCACTTCATGGGCAGAACTATAGAAGCTGAGGTCTGAAAGAAGACATCTTCTTGGGCCAAGAGAGTGGGCCTACCTATGTGTGTGGCAAGAGTGAATCCACCCCAGTGCTTGGAGAGGGTGAAACCTGTGCCCTAGGGATTGCAGAAATTGGCCACCACCCCAGTATTCTGAGAGGGTGGAGCCTGTGCCCCAGCATTTGCCGAGAGCCTGGCCACCATCCCAATGCTTGGAGAGGGCATGGCCGGTGCACAAGTACTTGGAGGGTGTGGGGCTGCACTTCATCAGGCCCAAAGGACAATACATCATTCCAGAGATGGCTCTTAGACCTTGAAATCTAATGGAGTATTTCCTGCTGGGCTTTGGAATTGTTTGGGACCTGTGCCCTTGTTTTCTCCTTATGGGAATGGGAATGTTTATCCTATGTCTATCCCTCCATTGTTTATCAGACGCAGATAATTGTTCTCTAGGTCTCACAGGTCCACAGACAGGGGGGAATTGTGCCCCAGGACAGACTATATCCATAACAAATTTTGATGAGACTTTGTACTTAGCATTGTTTCTGAAATGACTTAAGGATTTGGGGATGTTGTAATGGAATGAATGTATTTTGCATGCAGAAAGAACATGTCCTTTTGGGGTTCAGAGGGTGGAAAGCTGTATGTACCCTAAAAGACATGTTCTTAAATCTAATCCCTTCCTGTGGTTGTGAACCGATTGTAAATAGGACCTTTTAATGAGGTTACTTCAGTTAAGGTGTGGCCCAGCCAATCAGGATGGTTCTTAATACTCTTACTGGAGCCCTTTATAAGCAGAATGAAATTCAGACAGAAAGAGGAAAAGCCACAGAAGAAGCAACCAGAAGCTGAAATCAATGGAACCCAGAAAAGAAGGGAGTTACTAAGAGATGCACCATGTGCCGTGCCATGTGACAAACTAAGGACTAAGGATCACTGGCAGCCAGTCCCAGAAGGCCACAGTCTTTGGAATAAAGCATCACTTTGTTATCACCTTGATTTGTACTTTCTTTTAGCCTGAAAACTGTAAGCTAATTAATTCCCATTGTTTAAGCCAACCTATTTGCTTGAGCAGCCTAAGAAACTAATACACCTACTTTCCAACAATATCATCACATTGTAGTAGTAAAATAAATGCTGAAGAAGAGACTTAAGAAGCTTGAATTTTCTGGGAAAACTTCAAAGATAATCATAAATGTATGCACCTACTATAAAATAGTTGAAATAGCTTCATACTCTAAAGGGATAAGCTTCTTGCATCCCTGAGATGCCTCCAAGTTAATGTCCTAAAATGCCACCATAAAGAGAGACATTATCAGTGTCACTGAAGAAAGTTTCTACATAAATTTCTAAAGTGGAAAAAGAACTTTGGCCATATAGAAGGCAGTGAAAATGTTGGCAAGGGGTAGGGATTGAGAAGAAGGGGTGGGGGACAGGATGAGGAGCATGGGCTTGATAGTAACAGACCAGGCCACTTATTAGCTATGTAACCTGGGGAAATTACTTTACTTCCTGAAGCCTATCTTTCCTATCTTAAAATCTGGATCCTTGACTACTTCATAAATTTATTGTTCATTCATTCAGTTAATAAATGTCTATTGATCAATATATTACCAGCAACCAGACACCATGATGGGTGCTAGAGATTCAAAAATAAGGTACGATATTCTCCTTCAAGGATTTCATTGTCTAGGAGCAGAGACAGTCAAATAAATAAAATAATTGTAGTGCATTGTGATAACTTCCTTAATACTGATAAGTTAAGGTATTGGGATAACCAAAGGAGAAAATTATCCCAGCCTACCTGGGTAAATCTAAAAGCATCCAAGAAGAGGTGAAGTATAAGCATCATTTAATGTTTAACAGATGAAGAGTGGCAGGGAATGGAATGACATTGAATGCAAAAGCAACAAAATGCTCAAACTCTGAGAAACTTCAAAACTACAAGAGAGTTCAAGAAATTTCCGTCAGTTCAGATCTTCATATATTTAAAAAGCAGGAGAGGAGACTTCCAGGGAAATGGCATCAGAATAGGTAGGCAGGGCTCAACTCTCACAAAAACAATGGAGGAAGGGCAAAAACCTGTCCGAGGGACTTGCTTTGGGACTCTGCAGACCAGAAGAGTTCTGTGCACCCCACTAGGAGGGCACAGGACAAATAAACAAAGAAGCCGAAATGAAAACTATGAGTTACTAGCTGCCACAGCCAGGAACGGCACGCATCCCCCATTCTCAAGCTGAACGGCCTGGATAAAACCTGTAGCCCACTGCAGCCAACTAAGAGAGGAACAGACATCTTCCTCCCTGAGAAGAGAGAGGGTGTGGTGGAGGGCAGAGAGGGGTTTCTATTCAGTGAATTTGGCCAGCAGAGTCTGCTTTGAATCTCAGCTCTGGCCACACCAGAAACACTGGCAAGTGGAGATTGAAAGAATCACCTTCATAGAATGACTTGCTGATGTATGCCATCTGCTGGCCAGCTGGGAAACTGCAAAGAGAAAAAACACTCTAAGGTGTCTCTTGTCCCCTTGACCTGGTCTGCACTCTGTTAAGGAGGCCCTCACCCTATTTTGATAACTTAAACTGGACAATGTTAGACTTAGATTAAGTCTAACATTAGAGAGACTTAGATTAAGTTGAACCAAAAATCAAAGAAGAGCCATGAAAAAAAAATACTAGGAAAGAGAGAAAAATTGACCATTAGAGTATTCAACATATTCAGATGCCTAGTCATCAGCAAAAAATCACAAGCCATACTAAGAACCATAAAGAGCTAGCCCAGCCGAAGGAACAAACCAAAAGTCCTGATGAGGTACAGGATTTAAGATAACTGATCAATGATAATCACACAAATCTCCTAAATCAATTCAAAGAGTTGAAGGAAAATATGACTAACGGGATAAAGGATATTAAGAAGATACTGGGTGGGCATAAAGAACAATCTGAAAGCCTGCAAAGAAAAGTAACAGAGCTTATGGGAATGAAAGACACAATGGATGAGATTAAAAATACAGTAGAGGCATATAATAGCAGATTTTAATTGATCAAAGATAGAATTAGTGATATCAAGGACAGAACATCTGAACTTGAAAAGACAGGAGAAAAGAATGGAAAAAATGGAACAAGGTCTCAGGGAATTGAACGACAACGGAAAACGCACAAACACATGCATTATCAGTGTCCCAGAAGGAGAAGAGAATGGAAAAGGAGTAGAAAGAATATTTGAGGATATAATGACTGAAAACTTCCCAACCCTTATGAAAAATATAAATATCAATAGCCAAGAAGGACAATGTACCTCAAACAGAATAAATCCAAATAGACCTACTCCAAGACACCTATTATTCAGAATGACAAATATCAGAGATAAAAAGAGGATTCTGAAAGCAGGAGAGAAAAACTAAGCATCACATAAAAGGGAATCTCAATAATTTAGGGCCAACCTCTAATCAGAAGCCATGGAGGTAGGAAGAAAGTGGTATGATGTATTTAAGGTACTGAAAGAGAAACCTGCCAGCCTAGAATTCTGTATCCAGCAAAACTGTTGTTCAAAAATAACAGTGAGTTTAAAGCCTTCACAGACAAACAAAAACTGAAAGAGTATGTTATTAAAAGACCAGAACTACAAGAGGTACAAAAGGGAGTGCTGCAGCCTGAAAGGAAAATAAACAAGGGCAAGAGACTTAGAGAAGAGTGTAGAAATGAAGATTATTAGGAAGGGTAAATTAAATGGTTAAAAGACAGACAATAGCAAGATATGACAAAGGATAAAATGAATGAAGTACGTAATACCTTTACAGTAATAATACTGAATGTTAATGGCTTGAACTCCTCAATCAAAAGACAGAGACTGATAGAATAACAAATATGGGCCATCTATATATTGTCTACAAGAGACTCACCTCAGACATAAAGACACAACAAGGTTGAAAGTGAAAGGTTGGAAAAAGATATTCCATGCAAATAGTAACAACAACAACAACAACAACAACAACAAAGATCTGGAGTGGAATACTAATATCGGACAAAATATATTTTAAATGCAAAACTGTTATAAGGGATAAAGAAACCCACTATATATTTTAAAAGGGGGCAATTCACCTAGAAGAAATAACTATACTGAATATTTATGCATCTAACCTGGGTTCCCCAAATACATGAGGCACACACTGGCAAAACTGAAGGGAGAAATAGAAGTTCCTACAATAATAATTTGAGACATCAATACACCTTTCTCAGCATTGGAAAGAACATCTGGACAAAGGATAAATAAACAGAGAGCTTGAACAACACAATAAATGAACTAGATCTAACAGAGATTTATATAGCATTACACTCCCAAAAAGCAGAATATACATTTTTTTCAAGGGCTCATGGATTCTTCTCCAGGATAGACCATATGTTGGGTCACAAGACAGGACTCAATAAATTAAAAAAGATTGAAATTATACAAAACACTTTCTCTTATCATAACGGAATGAAGCTAGAAATCAATAATGGACAGAAAAAGGGAAAATTCATAAATATATGGAGATTAAACAACACACTCAAATAATCAGTGGGTCAAAGAAGAAATTGCAAGAGAATTTAGTAAATATCTTCAGATGAATAAAAATGACAATACAACATATCAAAACCTATGGGACACCACAAAGGCAGTGCTGAGAGGGAAGTTTATAGCCTTTAATGTTTACATAAAAAAAAAGAAAGAGCTAAAATCCAAGACCTAACTGCACACCTGGAGGAACCAGAAAAAGAACAGCAAACTTATCCCAAACCAAGCCAAAGGAAAGAAATAATAAGGATCAGAGCAGAAATAAATGAAATCGAGAAGAAAAAAAAAATAGAATCAACAAAACCAAAAGTTGATTCTTTGAGAAGATCAACAAAATTGACAAACCCTTAGCTAGATTGACAAAGAAAGAAAGAGAGAAGATGTAAATAAATAAAATCAGAAAAGAGATGGGTGATATTACCACTAACCCCACAGAAATAAGAGATCTTAAGAGGATACTATGAACAACTGTATGCCAAAAAAACTAGACTATGCAGACAAACTGGACAAGTTCCTAGAAACATACAAGCAAACTACACTGACCCTAGAAGAACTAGAAGACCTCAACAGAACAATCAGCAAAAACATCAAGAAAATGAAAAGCCCAGGACAAGATGTCTTCACAGGTGAATTCAACCAATCATTCAAAGACGATCTAATACTAATCTTGTTCAAGCTCTTTCTAAAAACTGAACAGGAAAGAACACTACCAAATATATTCTATGAAGCCAACATCATCCTAATACCAAAGCCAAAGATACTATGAAAAAAAGAAAATTACAGACCAATATCTCTAATGAATATCGATGCAAAAATCCTCAACAAAATACTTGCAAACAGAATCCAAAAGGACATTAAAGAATTATACCCCATGATCAAGTGGGTTTTATATCAGATATGCAAGAGTGGTTCAACACAAGAAAATCAATTAGTGTAATAAACCACATTAATAACTTGAAGAAAAAAATCACATTATCCTCTCCATTGATGCAGAAAAGTCATTTGACAAAATATAGCATCCTTTCTTGATAAACACTCCAAAAGAGAGGAATAGAAGGAAGCCTTCTCAACATGGTAAAGTGCATATATGAAAAACATACAGCTAGTATTGTACTCGATGAAAGACTGAAAGCCTTCCTGCTGAGATCGTGAACAAGACAAATATGCTACTGTCAACACTGTTTTTCAATATTGTGCTAGAAGTTCTAGCTAGAGCAATTAGGCATGATAAAGAAAAAAAAAGGCACCCAGATAGGAAAGGAAGACGTAAAACTTTTGCTATTCACTGATGATATGATCTTATATCTAGAAAATCCCGAAAAATCTACAACAAAGCTACTAGAACTAATAGACAAGTTTAGCAAGATGGTGGGATACAAGATTAATATGTAAAAATCAGTAATGTTTCTATACATTACTGATGAGAAATCTAAGGAGGAAATCAGAAAAAGAATTCCATTTATAATAGCAACTAAAAGAATCAACTATTTAGGAATAAACTTAACCAAGAACATAAAGGAAACATTCAGAAAACAACAAAACATTGCTAAAAGAAACTGAAGAAGACTTAAATAAATGGAAGAGTATTCTGTATACACAGACTGGAAGACTAAATATCATTAAGATGTCAATTCTACCCAAACTGATTCACAGACAACGCAATCCCAATAAAAACCCCAACAGCCTTTATTGCAGAAATGGAAAAACCAATTATCAAATTTATTTGGAAGGGTAAGAGGCCCTGAATAGCCTTCTTTAAAAAGAAGAAGGAAGTTGGAGGACTCTCACTTACTGACTTTAAAGCATATTACTTAGCTACAGTGGTAAAAAACAGTAAGGTACTAGCATAGAGATAGACATACTGACCATTAGAACTAAATTGAGAACTCAGAAATAGACCCTCACATCTACAGTCAAGTGATTGTTGAAAAGGCTATCAAGTCCACCCAGCTGGGCCAGAACAGTCTATTCAACAAACGGTGCTGGGAGAACTGGATATCCATATCCAAAAGAAGGAGAGAGAACCCCTATCTCACACCTTTTAGAAAAATTAACTCGAAGTGGATCAAGGACCGAAATATAAAAGCTACAACCATAAAACTCCTAGAAGAAAATGTAGGAAAATATCTTCAAGATCTTGTGGTAGGCAGTAGTTTCTTAAGCCTTACAGCCAAAGCATGCGCAACAAAAGAAAAAATAGATGAATGGAACCTCCTCAAAATTAAACACTTTTGCTCTTCAAAACACTTTGCCAAGAAAGTAAAAAGGCAGCCTACTCAATGGGAAAAAATATTTGGAAACCACATATCTGACAAGGGTTAGATATTCATTGTATATAAAGAGATCATACAACTCAATGATAAAAAGACAAGCAACTCAATTAAAAAATGGTCGAAAGACTCGAATAGACATTCCTCCAAAGAGGAAATACAAAAAGCCAAAAAGTACATGGAAAAATGTTCAACATCACTAGGTATTAGGGAAATGCAGTTGCAAACTAGAATGAGATACCATTTCACACCCTATAGAATGGTCATTATTAAAAAACCAAAACTATAAAGGATGTGGAAAAACAGGAATACTCCTTCACTGTTAGTGGGAATGTAGAATGGTGCAGACTCTGTGGAAGACAGTTTGGCAGTACCTCAAGAAAGTGAATATAGAACTGCTGTATGATCCAGCAATCCTGTTACTAGGAATATATTCAGAAGAACTGAAAGCAAAAATGCGAACTGACATTATCACACTGATGTTCATAGCAGCATTATTCACAATTGCTAAAATATGGAACTAGCCTAAGGGTCCATCAATTGATGAATGGCTAACCAAAATGTGGTTTATACATACAATGGAACACTATTCAACTGTAAGAAAAGAAATTGGGAATCATATGACAACGTGGATGAATCTTATGGATATTATGTTGAGTGAAATAAAGCCAGACACAAAAGGACAAATATCATATGGTTTGACTGATATGAACTAAATATGATGAGTAAACTCATGGAAGTAAATTCTAGAATATACATTACCAGGAAATAGAATTTGGGTTGAGAATGGGAGCTGATGATCAATATATGTAGAATTTTTAATAAAGTTTATTATAAAAAGTGTGGAAATAAGTAGAGTTGATGGTAACACATTATAATGAGTATAACTAACACTGCTGATTTATAAATGTGATTGTGCCTGAAAGGAGTAGTTTGTGGATTTAAATGTCAATTGAAAGGAAATTAGAGAATAATCTAGGGTATGTATAACATAGTAATTTCAGTGGTGGATGATGATTGTGGTTAATAGTATAAATATGAGAATGTTCTTTTATAAAGTGTTAAGAATATGGTGATACATGGGAAATTTACAGCTAATGTAACTGATGGGCAATAGTTAACAGTAATATTGTAATATTTTTGCAGCAATGGAAAAGAAGATATTGTGTCAATTCTAAGAGACAACTGTAGGGGGTAAAAGGGGTAGGAGATTTTTCCTTTTGGAGTCATGAAAATGTTCTAAAATTGACTGAGGTGATGATAGCACAACTCTGTGATGAAAATGAGAACCACTGAGTGTATATTCTGGATGTACAAAGCATGGGACTGTGTAATACAGGGAATCCTGTGGTGGAAGGACTGGTTAACAGAATAAATATGAGAACATTCTCTCATGAATGGTAACAATTATATAATACTAATAAAGGGTGTTACATTTGGGGGGAAATACACCAAATGTAAGACATGGGCTATACTTAGTAGTAATATTTTTACAATGGTCTTTCATAGTTTATAACAAATATTTCACAATAATGCAAGGTATTTGGTGGTGGAGAGATGTATGGGAGCCCTGAGTAATGATATGTATATTTGTTTTGTAAGTTTACAACTTTTACTATATGCTTATTTTTATGTATTTATGTATGAATGATATACTTCAATAAAATTTTATTAAAAAACAAAAGTAGGAGAGGATTTCTTGACCATCTGGATGACAAGGGTTAGCAAATGGAAAGATGACACCCAGTTTTCTGCAATGAGTGGCTCAGGTGTGGATGATGTCTACTACTGTGGGACATAGGAAGAGAGATATTAAGAGGAGGTGATGAGGAAGATAATGAGATCACTTCGGGACAAGTTGAATGTGAGGGTTCTGTGAAACCTCTAGATGAAAATGTCATGTAAGCAGTTTGATGGACTGGTCTGGAGCTTGTAGAAACAACTAAACTGGATATTTAGATTTAGACCTAGTGTTACCGGATTTAATCTAGGTAACACTAGACTAAAGCATTTTGACTAAGCATTTTGACTTATGCTGCAGAAATGAATTTCAAAGCACGTCAGGTGAGTGAGGCCAGCAATTTATTAAGGTAGGGAGAGAAATGGGAGAAAATAACAGATCACGGGTCCCCGGTAGAGAGGAAGGGGCTGAAGTGTGATAAAGAGGGCTGATTTATAGACTACAATTTCCCATTATAGATTATAAATGCCCAAGTTTTACTTGCGTGTTGACCCGCACAGGGGAACACGGCGAGAGCAGGGCTGAGAATAGCAGCAGGGCCGAGAGCAAGAGGGCCAAGAAAGGCTTTGCACCTGCTTTTTAAACTATTAATTCTCCCACCCCTTTGCTAATGGCATGGGAGGAGTTTCAGGTGTTTGCTGTTTTGATTGGTTACCCCACCCATCAATCCCCCAGGAGGGGCCAATGATAATGTCCTGGGAGAATATCTGCAGAATCTCTTGGGAATCTCTGGGAATATCATTCTGCGTGGTGGAAATCTCATGAGGATCTTCCAGCAGCCATCTTGGGGTATTGATGTCCAATGGTCTTTTCTGCCAGGTTCCAGATCTACCTATTCATTCCCTATATGAAGCCTGCTTCACTAGGGCCTTATATGTGGGACCAGAGGAGCACTTGGGTCTTTCCTCCCTGACAGGCTGGCCTCAAGGCAATGGCCACAGGGTAGAGCGCACTTTGTTCCTAAGGTGGCAGTGGGTGGTATCTAAGGGGGCACCCATGGTTCAGTCTTGGAGAGAGGAGTGATGTACTTGGAAAACCCTGTGGTCCATCCTTAGAGCAGAACTGCCATCAAAGAAAACCTTCCATAAACCAAAAAGTATTGTCAAAATAATTCAGGTTATCTTGCATTTCTTTGACATTTTAAAGGGATGCATAGACCACAGCAGTACTTCTTAAAACCCCTATTTCTTCCATCACTCACTACTCCTCCAACACTCCTAAATTTCCTGAAAAGCCTTCTCCCATATCTCCTAGTGCTATCTTCCTCCCACTTTTTCTTTGTTGTCCATCACAAAACCCCCAAAGAACCAGCCTGGTAAGACAGAAAGAAGAAGGGAGGGGGAGAAGAAGTGAAGCTAGCCAAGTCAGAATCCTTTTAAAGACCAGGAGGAGAAAGGTTGGTTGGGAGGATTCATGGATTAATGATTTTTTTTTTTTCCTGTTTCAGTAGACTCAAAAGCCAGGCTGATCATCTAAATAAGTCATGCATGCAAAGAGGCTTAGCAGAGTAAAGAGAGCAGAAGGTTACAAACAATGGATGAAAGGTGTTGCCTGGAGAACGTCCTGAGCTGCAGGAAACTGCTGCAGCAGTTTTTAGTTTTTTCAGTCTCCAGCACGGGGTTGGAGGTGCAGGTAAGACCTGGATATCATTGGAAGAAGGTCCAGAGCGAGAAGAAAACACAAATCAGGACACAAGCTTAGGGAACAAGTTGAAGGAGAGTGCCAATGAAGGATTCTGATAAGAAATGGTCAGAGAGGTAGAAGACAACAGAGAGTTTGTGGTGTTCTGGAAGTTAGGAAAACATTTTCAAGGAGAGAGTGTCAAATATCTCATAATGGTCACGTCTGATAAAGAATGGACAGTATCCACTGGATTTGGCAATTAGGAGGTCACTGTGACCTTAGCAAAAGCTTCTTTAGTGGAATGGTGGTAGCAAAAGGCAGATTGCAGTGTGTTGAAGGAGAATGAATGATGAGAAATTCAAGACATAAAAACAGCTCTCCTGAGAAGAAGCTTGTTTGAAGAGAGGAGTGAGACAGGATGATAAGTAGAGGAGTGTATCCACTCCTTCCCTCCCTCTGTCCTTCCCTCCCTTGTTCTTTCCTCCCTCCTTCCCTCCCTTCCATTCCCATGAGTAAGACTTGAACCTCTTTAAAGGTTGTTGGGTAGGCTCTAGTGGTGAAGAGTCTAAAATTTCAGCATGGAAATGACAGAGAATAGGGAGGGACATAAATGGAAAGATTCACCTTGAACCAGAGAAGAAGGAATATCCCTTTTGAGATGGAAAGCAAGTAAGGGGAGGAGCAGATATAGGGGCATTTTAGTGGGAAAGCAGGAGGAGATAAATCAGAAAGTTGAGGGAGTTTCTGCCTGCTACCCTCCAGGTTCTCTTTAAGGGGGGTGGCAAGTTTATCTGTTGAGAGTAAGGTAAGAGGAAGTGGTTGGTTAGGGGACTTAGGCAGAGGAATGACAGTTTGGAATAGCCACTACAGAGAATGGGAGAGGGGTCGAGATGAATGGCACAGAGGGCTCAGCTGTGTGGCAGACTCCATGTTTAAGACACCTTTCTATACATAGTGCATTTTTCTCCAAATGCACCTGGATGAGGTACAGAGATGCTATCATGAGATGCATCTGGGATGGCCAGTTGAGGCAGGTGAGGCATTCAGTTCCCCCACTAGGAAGTGGCAAGTTTGGTAGTGTCAAAAAACATGCAGTTATGACTTTCCAGCAGGAAGAAATGCTGCCATTTGGGAAGTCAATGTCAAGGTCATGAAGGTCTTCTAAAATTGTTGGTTTAAAGTTTGGGCAGATAAACTGCAAAGTATCAGGTGGTGCCACTTGGTTATTGTTCTTGGGGTTGTGCCTGTTCTTATCTTGAGAACACAAGGAGAATAATCAGCTCCCTTTCAGCCTTCCTCAAGTCAGGGGAGACAAAAGAGGTTTTCAACAGATCCAATCCTCTTGCCCTTGCAGACAACCTTCAACATTCCTAGAAGTCAAGGGAAGCAAATTTTGGGAATGTGCTCACAAGATGTCCACGTATGTGACATCATTTCTTACCATTATTTCTTGACGCAGACATATCTTTTTAAAGAATTATCTGAATTCAGATAAGCCAGAAGCAAAGGCAGGAGAGCAAAAGCCACAAGCAGCCAGTTTATCCTCTTTTGCCAGGTAAAGAAAACAAACTGATCTCCTGGCAGATAGCAGTCAACACAGGGGAGATGGGGTGAACTGGAAAAAAATGTCCAAGGATACATGGAGGTCACAAATATGCTACTCCTTGAAACTGCAATGTTTGGGTAAGATTTCAAAAATAAACCCACACCTGAGCCAGGGTTGATCTTGTGGGATTAATTTTAATCTGAACGTGGAGTACAGCTCAGATGTGCATGTGGGTGTGATGTAGCACAAAGGGGAAGGAAAGAAAACCAGTATTTGTTGGTGTGGTATGTTGAATTATGCACCCCCCTAAAAAAAAACCATGTTATTAATCTTAATCCCATTCCTATGGGTTTGAACCCATTGAAAATAGGACCTTTTGAAGATGTTATTTTTCGCTAAGGTGTGTCCAACTGAATCATGATGGGTCTTAATCCTATTACTGGAGGCCCAATAAAGAGAGAGAGCCACAGGGAGGAGCAGGAAGCCGGAAGTCAAAGGAATGGGAAGAGAAAGGAGAGGACATCACCATGTGATGGGAAAGCCAAGGAACCCACAGATTGCCAGCCAACCAGATTGCTAGTGACCCTGGGAGGAAGCTAGCCTCTAGTCTCTGAAATTATGAACCAATAAATTCCCATTGTTTAAACCAACACATTGTGTGGTATTCGTCATAGCAGCCGGGAAACCTAAGACAGATGGGTTCCTACTATGTGCTCGCAACTGATCTTTTCCCATTTAATTCACATATCAACCCAGGGGCATAGATATGATTTCTTTTTGTTTCATAAGAACAGTGAGAGAGCTTGCCCATGTTTGCACGTGTGGCTCAGATATGGGCCGTGGAGACAGGAAGAACCTTCTTGGATCTTGGCTCTGCCACTGCACAGTCCTGTGACTTGGGAAATGATATAAGCATAATAATAGTACCTGTGAAGGTCAGTTTTATGTGTCAACTTGGCCAGACTACTGTCCCCGGGTTGTTTAATCAAATACTTCTTGTGTTGTGGCAAAAGTATTTTGGAGATGTGATTAGTCTATAATCAGTTTACTTTAGGCAAGGGAGATTGTTTTAGATAATTTGGGTGAGCCTAATTCAATTAGTTGAAAGGCCTTCAGAGCAGAGGTGAGGCTTTCCTGAAGAAGAATTTCCATCTGTGGAGAGCAGCTTCATCCCATGCCTAAGAGTTCTATTTAGCCTGCCCTATGGATTTGGGACTTGCCTAGCGAGCCCCACAATCACCTAAGCCAATTCCTTGTTATAATTTTCTGTTGTCCACTGGTTCTGTTTCTCAGGTGGAACCCTGACTGCTATGGTACCTCTTAGATGTGTTGTGAAGATTAAATGACGTTATGTGTTACTGTTTGGGAAGGACCTGACTCAGAGCCAGACACGTTAAAAAGAGTTGGAGAAATGGGAGTATTATTCTGAGGACTTGGCAAACACAGGGTACAGCCTACAGCTGGTTGGCTCCCAGGCCAGACTCTTCCCAGACACAGACTTGGTCAAGAGCTGTGGCTAATGATTTGGGCTCTATCATGAATTCATTGTAGCTGTGAGCATTATAGCTTGAGCTGCAACTGCAAAAGGCCCTGGTTTCCATTCGGTAAAATGAGTGGACAGCCCCAAATGATTTTTGCATAAACTCTTCCAGCTCTAATGTTCTCTGGGACAGTTTTGGCCTAATTCATTAGATTTTTATTAGGTCTTGTCTACTTCCTCCATCCACCAGACAAGTTCCATTCCATTACTGGTACTTTCAGGGCTTCTCTTACATAAATCTCCCTCTCATTGCTGGGTAGTTCATGGCCCAGGAATGCAAACTAAGTTTAATATTAACTTAAGCAAACCTTCATGCCAGTTCAGCCAGCAGTTAAAGAACTCTCACTCTGCCCAAGACTATGGAGTAAAGAGAATATAAAAAAGTATTAAATCTGGTCCTTGCCCTCAAGGAGTACAGGGAGACAACTCAAAATTAGATGCTGCTATGAGGGGCTATATAATTAAGTCTAAGCACTGCAGGAAATGAGAGAAAAGGGGACAATAAAATAATTCTGAGCTGGAATGATCAGAAAGGCTTAACAGAAGAGGTAGGAGTTAAGCTAGATGGACTGGCTATGGAAGAGATGAGAAAGAAGTTAAATCGTCAGCTCTCAATGAGCGACAAACGTATTCCAAAATCAAATGGATGAGATTTTTGGAACTATGTACATTGCTGCTTGCCTTTCTTGGCACAGATGATTGAGAGGTAAATGCCTCCTAATTCCAGGTTTTTTCTCCTTTTCTACCTGACATCCCCACCACTGGTGCTTGTTCTACACATAGGAAGAGTGTGGAAGGCAGGTGCACCAAATCACACACACTTGCCCATGCACACCCAGAGACACGATGACAGCCCCCATTATCCATGGATTTTGGGAACTCAACAGTAGATTAAGATCCATTAAGGCAGAGTCCATGTTTCTCTTGTCTACTACATACCTAAACACCTCCCACAAAACAGGCCTTCAATAAATGTTAATGGAATAAATAAATGACAGCAAGGGAGGGTGGGGGAAGGTTCATTGCTACCCAGAATGTGGAGACATAAATGGGAAGTTTCCCTATGTGAAACTTTTAAGGACGTTAAAACCCTAATAAAGTGATCCTTATACTTTTGAGATTCTTTAGTTTTCAATGCCCAGTCAGTCTGCTGTCCCCATTCCCTGCAAGGTGTTACTCAGCTCCCACGGGCCAGGCTTCTTATTCAGACAGCCATCGATAGAACTGCTGCCAAAAACGCACTAGAGCTGAACAAAAAACCAGGGAGTGTGGGTAGAAAAAAATTTATGCTTGAATGACGAGCAAACAGCATAAGGATTAATTTTACAAGCTCACCTTTGAGATCAGATAAAGGCAACTTGACTTTTTAAAGGCAATATTCATTTTTATCAGTTTAATAAATAGCTCTTAGCAACATTGATAGTCATCTTTAATGGGCAGAAACAAAGAAGTCTTATTAACAGTTTTTTTTTTTTCATTGAAAAATTGCTGTATTTAAAAACCAAATTAATTTGACAGTATTCGGTAATTATTAACAGTTAAATTTAAATTGTTCACTAATCTTACTTCAGTTTATTGCCTCTTTCATGATGATCTTTTGCTAAATGAGTCTAAAAACATACTTGGTGATGTATGTAAACAAGCCAGAAATTCTCAAGACTGTGGTCTAATGAAAGCAAATAAACAGGGTTTACAAAATAATTCAGAACACTGAAAGAGTCAGTGTTTGGGGTGTAAATATAGATTTCTACAAACAAGAAGTTAATAATCCTAGATCAACATGCATAAGGATCACTATAAAGACTGGAAATGGAAAATATATCCTCTGAACTCAGAAATGTCTACTAGCCAATTGCAAAATAATTCTGTTCATGAAGTTCCAACTGGATGATTATTAATATTTATAGAAACAAAAAAATATTTAGTCCAACCATCATTTTGCAATCATTTATTGAGAACCAACTTTGTGCAATGAACAGTTCTCAAAACACTCTGCATCCAGTCAATGACATCAGTCATCACACATTTAGCAAGGGCTGGACTACTGGGAGGCTGGGTAACACAGTAACATATGCTGTTTTGGCATGGCCAGCTTCTACGCATTTCCTCCTTCTTCTGTTAACAACACCTGAATTTTCCTTGGGGGACCACTGTCATCCACTCCATGCCATATGTTTCTATGGGATTCGTCCCACCCTCCTGGTTCCAAGGGTATTAGAGCAATCACGTCCTGCTCAATCACCCTTTGGCCATAGTGATTGATTATAAGATGGGAATAAATACAGATTGAAATAGAGATGGGTTTGGCCAATGCCAGGCCAATGAGACTAAATTCTGGTTTCTGATTGGAAAAACTTAGGCAAGAGAAGCTCTCTTCCCATGGGTTGCAAGCTGTAAGGGTGACACGTGACTGTGGCACACCATGAGCTTGAGACCCTGTTTCAAAAGACATCAACACAGAGGAATGCAGAGCCCAGAGATGGAAAGAGACCACGTCTAAAAATGGTGCTGGGTACTTTCCTCCTGCCCAGATCTCTACTCTCTCTCCTTCTCGACCTGATGACTAAATGGACTACATTCCACCTCCCTCACCCTCTGGCTTCCAGGTAGGAGGTATGGCAGGAGATCAGAGTAAAGTTAGGTTCTTTTCTTCCCTGGCCCTGCCAGTGGGGTCTCCTCAGGCTGGCTGCGTCTCTCTAGCGACAGCTACAGCTCTCATCAGGGGTCCATCTCCATACAACTCTTGCTTTGCTCCTTCAGGCCTAGAGGTGGTAACGATGTCCCACTATTACTTGCTCTGGTACTTCAATATCTTTTAATTTTCCTAAATCCTGCCCTCATTTTGTAAGTAGTGTTCTTTTTAAAATCAGTTTGATTGTGTCATCTATTTCCTACCAGGACCCGACAGATAACTGACATTGTCTGAGCTCTGGATCCAGCCATGCCTAAAGACAATGTTAATTCTGGACTTTTCAGTTACTTGAGCTAATAAATCCTCTTTTTCCCTAAGACTGTTTGAATTGGGTTTTCTGTCGTTTGCAACAGAGAGTCCTAGTACAGTTTGTTAGTTTTTTACAATTGCATAGACTCATTCTTCTATATTAAATTTTTAAAAGACACTTATGGAATAGTAGTGGGGAAGACAAATCTAGAGGCCAGCTACTCTCCTGCTCCCTCAGCCTGCATGGTCTCTTCCCTATGACATCTATGTTTCTCAGTAAGTTGGTTCCTTTCCCCTTGCCACCGACTGACCAATCCTTCCATATTTCCAAATCCAAAGGAACCTAAATTCATTGGTTTGGCTGCTTCATTTTCCTATGGTGCTGTAATAAATTACCACAAACTGGGTGGCTTAAAGCAACAGAAATTTATTGACTCACGCAGTTTGGAAGGCTGGAAGTCAGAATCAGGATGTCGGCAGGGCCGTGCTTCCTCTGAAGCCTGTAGGGTTCTGGAGGTGACTTTCTGGCAATCCACGGTGTATTTTAGTGTGTAGCATAACTTAATCTCTGCCTCTCACATGTCCTCTCTCTATCTGTGTCCTAATTTCCTCTCCTTATAAGTACATCAATCATATTGGATTAAGGCCCACCCTAATCCAGGCTGTCCTCAATTTAACTAATAACATCTTCAAAGACCCTGTTTCCAAATAGAATCACATTCATGAGACTGGGGGTTAGGACTTGAACGTATCTTTATGGGGGGTGGGCGCACATAATTCAATCCATAACATTGGCTAACTACCACCAACACTATTGGAGTAAGACTTTGCACTGACCCACTTCCTAGGTTTCTGGCCATACCAATGGATGAGCTGCCTCTAGGTCATTTGCCTACTTCCAGTTCCACCAGTGGCTACCATGTGTAAGGAACAGTTTTATACTGGTATAAAATGGGAGGAGGGTCAGTTTCAGCTGGAAGGCGATGCTGGACACGGCTGGCACGATGACTGACAAGGATGCTAGCGGCATCATTACATGAAATCAGCACTACCAACACTGACTGCTCAGGGTTCACTTCAGGTTTTACTGTTGTCGCCAATTCCTGATTATGGTTACTCACAAGGCTGACTTTTTTTATCTTGATTTTTATGAGTGACCCCACAATCCTTACCGTAACTACTCTGTTTGGCTTGAGTTAGTTTAATGTGAGGTTATGTTACTTGAAAACAAAAAGGCCTTGATTCAAATAGTTCCAAAAAAGAGAAGCAAATTTATCCAAGGAGGAGGGATCTATTTATGAGTAAACATGAGTTTATGTGTCACCTATTTTATGACTATGCTTGAGTCACTTCCTCTCTTTGTGTACAATCTGTGAAATGGAAGGAATAATGAATAATGTCTTCTATCACCTAGAAGTGTTGCCAGACTCTTAAGAAGGTACTTTAATAGGTCATGTACTCCTATTTCAGGGAGGAGCTGTTTTCTTTTGGTTTTGTGAACCCTAGAAGAGAACGGTCCCAAATTTCCTGAAATGTTTGTTTGTTTTTTTATTGACTTATTTATTACTGCTTTTATGACTTCCCAGCAGCTCTTTCTTTACTTATTTCTGGTATCACAGAGAAAAAGGATCAAATGGGCCACAGGACTTAGGTTTTATAATTTGTGAAGCTGATATTATGCATTGGACAGCTGCCTGTATTTCTGTCCATAGTAATTTTGGAGGTGGGGTTTGGAGGAGTTGGACTGGGGGTTTGGGCCAGTTTCCAGGGAGGCTTAGGCCTTCAGCCCTACTCATCCATTGAGTAAGTACCACTAGGAGAATGGCCCAGGGCCACTTCCCTTGTATCCAGGACCCTGAAGGTGTTGTAGTCTGAGTGAGAGGTAATGTGGAGAAGCTTGATCTTTTACCAATGTTGAATATTTTGGGGAGCCCATGTAAACCCATCTTTTATTTACTTGAGACAAACTGTAAAAACACTGAAAGATTTAAATCAGGAGGGCCACAGGACCAAATTTCTATTCTAGAACGATCACTCTGAAGCACTTTGGAAGGAAAGTGGTTTAGAGGTGAGCAGAGGGTAGATTGAGCCCAGTTAGAAGTCTGCCGAAGGATGCCAGGCTGGAGGTGATGGTGACCAGAATGCAAGCAGGGTGTCGAGGCCAGTGGGCTGAGGAGAAGAGGACACTGAGAAAAATGTAGGTTTTAGAAGTGTGACTGGAGCCTGCCATGCAACACCCAAAAGGAGAGGGTGTAGGTGTATATCTGTGGTGCAGACACTTGGATTTGGAGTTGAGGAATGGAATGGAAAAGACTTTGTATTCAGTTTTCCTCTCTTCCCAAGGCCAGGAAAGAACAGAGACCTATCAGGACA
>JAQZBX010027181.1:0-28504 GCA_029593785.1 Cabassous unicinctus
TTATTGTCTTAGAGAATAAATATGTCATCATGAACAGAATGTTGGTAGAAATAAGGACATTAAGGATACTTTCAATGAAGCCTAAGAAGGAAATGATGAATGTCATATTGGAAACTGGAGGAAAGGCTCTTATTATAAAGTGGCAGAGAACTTGGCAAAATTGTGCTCTGATGTTGGATGGAAAGAAGTTGTGAGCAATGAACTTGGGTATTTAGCTGAAGATATTTCCAAGCAAAATGCAGAAGGTGTAGCCTGGTTTCTCCTTGATGCATATGATAAATTGCAAGAAGAAAGAGTCAAACTGAGGACTGCACTGTTAAGTAAAAAGAAATCAGCAATTGATGATTTGGAAAATTCTCTGTCTATCCAGATAACCTTCTCTGAGACTAAGGCCAGAAGCAGTCCTAATAGGTGAAACAAGTCCTCACAATGGGGTTCCCAGCAAGTGTGAGTCTGAACAGCCATTTGGTAAGGAGCTTTACTGATCCAATCAACCATTTCATAGGAAGTCAGGATTGGAAATGCAATTATCCAGGAAAGCTCTGTGGAAGATCCTTTTGTCTGATTGCTTCAACCCCCTTGAGTTGCACAGAAAACTAAAACTTTTTTGAGAATTTTGTATCAGTAGAAACATGGCCAGCCTGGACTGACAAGTTCAGGGATTGAAAGAAATGAAGGAAAAATGATTACAAGTGTGGAACAAGGATGCAAAGATGTAACTGTTTGCTATTGTTTATGAATTCTAAAAATAGATATTGGATTATGTTTGTGAACTGGTCTGTTCCTCTGGACATATTAGATTGGATTGGATTCAGAGGTTTCACTTTTACTCCATTAAATAATGATTAAGGCTATGATTGGGCCACTTCATTAGGATGAAAACAACATGGCAGAAGAGAAAGTTAGAGTTTTTAATGCTGGAGCCCTGAGAAGTAAATACACAGAGAAGCAGATGCCTGAGGAAAGAGACAAGGCTCCAAAAGACACAGCAGAAGCCCCAGGAAGAGAGGCAAGCTGTTCACCTGATAGTTTATAGCTGGCCTTGTGGAGAGAGCAGAGCAGCTGAGCCCAGAGAGAAACGAGCCCCGGGAGAGAGATGAGAGTTATCCCAGCCTATAGCCGATCTTGGAAGAAGCTGGGACCACGGAGCCTTAAGAGAAAGAGAAAGGCTCAACCCTTCTTGCTCCAGCACATGGAACAGACTTTGGTGAGGGAAGTAACTTATGCTTTATGGACTAGTAACTGTAAGCTTCTACTCCAAATAAATACCCCTTTATAGAACCCAGCAGATTTCTGGTACTTTGCATCAGCTCCCCTTTGACTGACTAATACATCCCTGGTGGCTGAAGGCCCACCTCTTTGGGTCAAGAGAGAGGGAACTCTGCCCTGGTGTTTGAAAAGAGCAGGCTTTTGGGTAAGGTGAACTCACACCAGTGTTTGGAAAATATGTGCCCATCTTGGCACGTGGAGAGAGTGGGGCTGCTGCTCCTGAAGGCACAGAGGACAAAGCATGAAGCTATAGATGACATTCAGAACTGTCATCTGCCCTGTTGGGTTTGAATTTGCATGACTACTTTTATCCTTCCAAATTCTCTTTTCTGGAATGGTAATGTCTATACTATGCCTGTCCCACCACTGCATTTTGGAAGTAGATATACTTTTTTAGGTTTCACAGGTCTACATGTGACATACAAGCTTAGCCTGATTCTCATAAAGAGTGTTTGCCCTATTATAAATCTCTTATACTTTAACGAACAAGAATTAATTCTGTTATTTTTTGTCACTAAGAAAACTAACTCATGCATTGCTACCTTCATTTGATTTATTACCTTGTTTCTCTGTGCCAAATTCTGGGAAAATACCTCAGTACTATTTTTAAATTCATAATCTCGTCTATAGTTCTATTTCAGAGTGTACATTGAGGTTTTTATTTCAATGACTATATCTTTTATTTTTCATATTTCTAACAGTTCTTAAGTATAATCTTCTGATCTTGTTTTAATTCTTTCTATTGCTGTTCCATAACTTCTTGCTTTTGCTTTTTTTCTTATAGATGTTATTCCTTTATCTAAAATTTTAAGACTGCTAAAACACTTATTTAAAAATTTTTCCTCTTATTTTTATCTTATCCTTATTCTTTCTGAAGTGCATTTAACTTCAGATTGTAGACTTTTTCTTAACATTAGTTTCATTCATGCATTTTGAGATTTTGGTGTGAATGCTAGTTTTGTCTCCCTTAAGATTTCATTCTTCCCTATCAAATGGGATTTTAGTTGCTTCTAAATGAGGATCTACAGAGTGGAAATCGGAATTGGACTGAGGTTTCAGAATTCCATACCCATGGCAATATTATTGGTGTGGCAGACGTCTGATCTCCAGGGTGTTGCTTTTCTCCTGCACCTCCCTGAGCACCACTATCACACAAGCCATAGCCTCAAAAAGTGCTTGGCAATGGTTTTTTTGTTTTATTTTATTTTAAAATTTTTATTTTTGGCAATGGCTTTTAGTCTTCCTCTTCTCATGAGTGGGAAGTATTACCTCAGACCTTCATTTCAAATACTGAAACGGAAATGAGACTGTCTCATGCTGAGCATCTTCAATCCCCATTGCCCTTAATGAGCAAGTCACCTGGCTCTCTCCTCCTGCTTCTTGACCAAGAGTCTAACAAGCATATGGTTCAAGCTCAACACACCACTTTGCATTTTAATTCTATTTATGGTCCCCAGAGACTGTGATGTTATTTTGAATATTATATTGTTTTTTCTTTTTATATTTTATATTTAATATTTATATTTTTGAAAACATTTAGAGGCACCAGAGTACAATCTTCTAGTTCTATTTGACTAGAAGTTTAAACTGAGTCTTGGGGTAGAGGAGACTTGTGGTTGACCCTACTAAGAGCGAATGGAAAAGATACTACTTTTTGGTATGAAGGGTCTTTGAGATCCACATCAGATTTAGGCCAGGATTGCCAGATAAAATACAGAATGCCAGTTGAATTTGAATTTCAGATAAACAATGAATGAGTTTTTAGTGTAGTTAGTGTCAAATATTGTGTGGGTCATACTTACATATAATAATATTTGGTTTTTATCTGTAATTTAAATTTAACTGGATGTCCTGTGTTTTCATTTGTTAAACAAAGCAACCCTCAGGTATAATATAAGATTTCTTTCAGTGACAATATAGAATCCTCAGGATCATTCATTGTTTCTGGAATCTTTAGGTTTTAATTGCAAATCTGTAGGCATTAAGAGTCTCTA
Source organism: Cabassous unicinctus (assembly GCA_029593785.1). Taxonomy (NCBI): domain Eukaryota; kingdom Metazoa; phylum Chordata; class Mammalia; order Cingulata; family Chlamyphoridae; genus Cabassous; species Cabassous unicinctus. The sequence continues at coordinate 3,264 of JAQZBX010027181.1, forward strand.
CCTCCTAGGATTCTTGTAAAAATTAAATGAGATTATGTATGTAAACTATTAAACATAGTACTTGACCTATGTAAAGTGATTATTAATTATTGTATTAAATACTAACTTTATTGCAACTGATAATATATACTACAAATGAAGGGATAAAAGATTAGTACAAATTAAAGACTTCCAGGAAATGTGTGAAATAAATGAACTTTAAAGAGGCTTAGTATTTGTAGATGAGAGACACAAAGGAAACATTCCTAACTGATCAGGTTGGGGAGTAGGGATGCAGGGCCAATTTTCAGACTAATCTGTGGATTTGGAAGAGCCAAAGAGGAGACAGGTGTGACAGGTTTTCTGACATAATACCATAAAATAGGTTGGCAAGAGGAGGGAAGTGGCAGATGATAAAGCACATTGAAAGACAGGTAGAGGAATTCAGACTTAATGTGGTAGGCAACCGGAAGCTTTTTTCAATTTTTGACAAAGGAAGTGAAATGATGAAATTGGCCCCTTACAAAATTAGTCTGTCAAAAGTATGCAAGATGGATTGGAGAGGAGAGGAAGTTATGAGAGAGATCAGTTATGAAACTATTGTAGTAATCCAGGTATGAAGCAATAAGGACTTAGATTAGCATGGTGGCAATGAGGATGGGCAAATCTGCACGATGTGTGTGAGGGAAAAATGACAGAGACTGAAGAGGTGAAGGAAAGTCAACGTGATGTCAAACATTGTTAAATGCAGGAGTGGAAAAATAATGATTGTGAAAGAAATAGGGAAATTGATAAAACTGGAAGGTAGAACTCATTTTAGACAAGCCTCAGCCTAGAAATGGAGAAACTTTTCTTCAAATTACACTAATGGTAATCAACTAATATAGTAATCAGCTAATATGTTAAATGCATAACTTCTTCATGTTTGGATCACAGTTACTTCCAGTTTAGATAATCAAATACAAGAATATGTCACTTGGCAGGGTTAGAAAATCAGGTACTGATTAAGAAAGCAAACAAGGTGGAGTTCTTTAAGCCATACATGGATTGCCTATTTTTACACAATTAAAGAATAATGAAATTAAGGGGTCCTGCTTCTGGCCAAAACTTAAATGTGATCTTTCAGCCCTGACCATAGGCAATTACAAAGAGGCTTTACCTGGCAGGCCTCATGGGGGAAAGTTGCCCTCCCCACATCAGGCTTGGTGCACAGCCCAGGCATGCAGTCTCTGATGGGGGTTGCTCACAAGGACTCACAAAACCCCCTCCAGGCCAGTGATGTTCTTAGGCATATCTGCATTTCTCTATTCGGAGCCTCCCATTGAGGGATTCGAATCCAAAGCTTTCCTCAGGTGCCTCTGCTGAGACCTCCTTAGGAGGAGATGGAGAGTCCTTGAAAGCCCTTTTCTCCACTTTGACTTAGTACTTTTCCATTGCTAGTTCTTCCCCCTTTTCCCTTCTAGCCATCAAATCCATACAACACCAGAAGCCTTTCCTTTGGGGCCCCTTCTGCATGCAGTAAGACACTTTTCTCTGTCAACACTGATCCATCTGACCCTCCTCTAATGGCAGCTTCTTCCATTGGGAAAAATTGAACGGTGGGGGACTCAGCACATTCTCCAGCTTGGCCTCTTGCTGATACTATCACAGTGATTAATAGTTTAACTATTATTTTCCTTTTGGCTTGTCTTAATCAGTTACTCCGACACCTGGTGGCTCAGCTCTGCCCTCTGCTCATCTCTTAAAAAAAGGTGTTAAAATATAAGATATAAAAAACATTCTGCAATTCTTTTGTTACTTAGATGCTTCCTGGTTTTATAATGCATTATTTTGTCTATTAATTATGAGCATTCTATATCAATATAGAAATGCTAGATAATAGCATTCTAGGAGAAAACACTCTAAATACAAAATCTTCGTGGAGTTTTGCTTTGTTTAACATGTGGTCTTAATTTCTTTTCTTAATTTTTTATATATTAAAAATACTATACATTAAAGGAATTATATATTAAAGGATTATTTAGCTATTTTGTGCTCAAATATGGTAATTATTTGTAATTTCCAGGTCAGTTTCTCAACAATTTTCATCCCACTAAAAAATTGTATCACTTTTACTCAAACAAGAAAAAATATATGATGGAACATTTTTGTTTTCTTGTGTTGTCCTCTAAAGAACTAAATTTGAAAGAGAAAAGCTGGGGAGGAGGAAACCACGGAAAGTAAGAAAAAATCATCAGGGGGATTGGTTTAGAAACAGGGAGAAGGAGAACCCAAAAACTATGTTTTCAATAGTTTTTGAATTAATGGTGACCCCCCTAACTTGTGAAGCATATTTTTATCTGTCAGGTTTTTGATACATATTATAAAGTTTATTTTTTCACATGTATTTTATCACTATAATCTCCAAAATATGTTTTTTGAGTAGGAAAATTCTTATTTCCCCCACTTTCAGCTCAGCAAGCTTTAGTAGAAATTGTTCTCATTCTAATGTCTAGTGAAAGGCCTAAATAAATCCAGATCTTCTAACTTTTGCCAATGTGGAAATTCTTGGGAGAAAAAGAAAATAATCAACAAATGTTGGTCTACTCTTGGGAAAGAAGAGGTGGAGGTGTTACTAACACTTTTTTTGCCACTATTAAATAGCTGTTCACAGATGACACTACTCGGCCTCCAAAATTCTCTGAAATAGTTTACTTTGCTCCCCCAGGGAACACCTCATTCCCCCTCCCCAAGAGATCCCATTCTGACATCAAAAAACCCTAGCTAGGCTGGTTTTCAACCTCTCACAGGTATTTTCCATTTTTCTTCTAGAAGTTAAAGACAAAATTGAAAGCAAAAGAAATGATTTTTGCTTGAATAAATTATACTTGGTTAAAGAAGCAAATTATAAATGAATAAATTATACTTGGTTAAAGAAGCAAATTATACTTGGTTAAAGAAGCAAATTATAAATTATGCTTGGTTAAAAAAATAAATAAATTATATGAATAAATTATACTTGGTTAAAGAAGCAAATTATAAATATACCACACTCAATAAATAAAAATTTGAGATTAACTGAATGGTTTTGAAAATGTAAATTTAGCAAACAATTGCTTGACTCTCCTTTCCATCAATTTGCAAATATGCTACTTTGCATTATTTTTTTGTAGATACTATGTGGTGAAACTTGGTCTATTTTCTGCCGTGGCCATCTTAACAGTGCATGCTTTCTTTCCCTCTTTTCCTCCTTCTCCTCTCTTTTTCTTCTTTTTCTTTTCCTCATTTTTCTAACAACATTTGATGATGTTGATGTCATCTGTGGAGTAATGGGTTGGGGCAATGCTGGTTAGTTACCAATATTTTCTAGTCATAAATGATATTTAAATATGTTTTTTCTTTTATAAGCTTGTGTACTAAAGGATTCAGTGATTAGGAAAGTAACCATTCTGTTCCAATTTTTTAATACGTATCAAGGGAAAACCTTGGATCTTATTCATGTTCCTCCATTTGATATCTTCTTCCTGAATTTTTAAGATTGGGGCCTGGGTGAGGAGCAGAAAAAACAAGATTTTTTTTGAATGCATTATTCTGTTTCTGAATTAATGATGACCTCTGGTGCTTACAAAGCATATTTTTCTCTAGCAGATCTTTTGATTCTCTTTGACAGACTGCTGTAAAACATGTTTAATGAACATGACATAGTATGTAGTAAGTTTTCCTGACAGTTCTGAATAAATATTCATCATAATAAAAAAAGACATTGACTTACTCTATGCCCTTTATCATTAAAGAATCCTGTAGACTTCATTCATTGTCCTAGGATTACAATGAACTCTATTGGATGGAATGTATGGCTTGTATTTTTATTTTATCTTCTATCACATGAGTTTCTTTAAAGTCCTCAAGTGATCAACACCATTGTGCAAAGTCAAATAACCAAATAAAAAGTGAGAAAGCCAGAGAGTCAACCAGGTAGTTTAAGACAACCCAGTTTTTCATGCAATGTAGATTATATATATGGATGATTGGTTCTATTTTTAAACTTTTGTTTAGGATAATAAAATGTTCAGGCACTCTCTTAAAAAGTCTTCCAAAATACAAAATATACATATGGAAATATATGTAATACTTAGTCCAAGAACCTTCTGGTAACCTTGAACTACTTACTGTTCACTCAATTTAAAGAAACAATTAATTTAAATAATGTTGCATGTTATTTCAAATGAATAAAAACCAAAAATATTAAAGGATTTAGTCTAATTGACATCTCTAATAAATGAGATGATAGTGATTAAAATGAAGCAAAAGATACAAAAGACTAGAAATAAGGAAAGAAAGTAGCCTATTAGTCACAACTTTGGAAATGCTGATTTTATTTGTTTCATTTCAAAGTACAGTTTGCTTGTAGATTCAGGGTGAACTTATTTATCACCACTTTTTCAGTTAAGATAATAATTTCAAGGTAAAGAGAAAAGTTGAGTTCTATTTGAAAGCATCAACATGTGTTTTAAAAGGTATATAGTTCACATTGAAACTAAATGGAATTTTACTAATGTAATTTTAAAACAGGGTGTAAACACTTTGGCTGTTAACGATGCAAAAGTTCTTCACTTTGGTCTCTGCCTTAGTAATGGAATTGCAACTTTGCTGAAACTTTCAATGAAATGAATCTTTATTCAAATTTACAAAAAAAAAAAAATTCTGAATAGAAAATCCTGCCACTAAGAAGAACAATACTAATTTTCTTTAGGGTCAGCATTGGATCTGGCTACTTTTCAGAGGATATTTAGCTAAGTAGCTATTTGAAAGAGTCAGATGCAGTTTACGTCTAGGGTCATTTGAATTCTTTGGAAGTGGAGAACAATTAATATAAAATAGTGATAATAGGAGCTAACATTTATTGAATGTTTTCTGATTGGCAAATAATATTTTGCATACGTTTCATGTTATTAACTCAAGGAATCCTCACAACAACCTTAGTATCAATTTTCATGTTTTATAGATGAGAAAACTGGAACACAGAAGTAACCTGTCCATGGTTAAATAGTGTTAGAGACAAATAGTGACTCCAAACAATTTGATCTCAAAGCTTACAATTTTAATCATTATGCCACTCCATACAAACGACCTGAGCACAGATGAGCTGGATTAGTGCTGTAGGGTAAGTGTAACGTTTAGGACTGCAAAATTGTTGGATATCCGCAAAGACCTTAAATATTTGGCAGAATTCATGCATTCAGTCATTTTTGTTTTCTTTCATCATATTAATTGAGTTCATTGGATTCCTAATAATTTAATTCCTACCTTAAATTAATTCGATATTGAAAGTTAAGCACAGCCTCCTCTCAAGGAGCTACAGAATGAACAATGGTTACTGGAAACAGCACTTTTCTCCCCTGTCAGTCTTTGTTCTTTCATATGAAAATTAAAGATCCATTAATTCATTCGACAGAAGTTCTCAAATCAACTATGCACTTACAATATACCAGATAGTTTGGAGAAAAATATGAGCAAGCCCGACTAGAACCCTGGCTCAAGAAATATACTGTATTGTTGGAAAGACAATTCTTAGACAAGAATTCATAATAATGTATTATTATGAAGGTTATTGTAGCAAAAGTAGGGGAAGTCAGGGGAGCAAGAAGGAGAGTTGGGTTGGACTGGGAATAGGATCTGGATCTGGAAATATGACTTCCAGTTTGCTTAATTCCAGGAATCATTGTTTGCATCTGAATCTAGTAGAGTACATCACTGCCTGCAGCCATACAAGACCACTTGACTTGTTCTTAAAAAGATTAAATGAAAATATGCAAATAAAAGAAAATGCCTTGTAAATAGTAATGTATAATACCAATATAGTATAGCAGCATTGTTATTGTTATTAAATTACTATTAGTAAATGATACAACCACAACCATATCCATTTTCTGTATAGAAAGTGTTGGTTTCTTAGCCCTGAAGAAGAAATGGAAATGAGCAAAACAGACATTGTGGATTAGTAACATATCATTAACTTTAAATATTACACAATAAAACATTTCTCATTCTACATAATCACTATATATAATGATCTGATGTTAACTTATCATCTCAATTTCCCTTTTTTTTTGGAGGAATATCCATCCTAAGTGAGCAAAACATTGCTTCCTCAGATTTTGCCTTCAAAATAAATTCCAGTGTCTACATAAGGATAGTGTACAACTTTTGTGTTTTTTTCCATAGGCAGAAATTCTAGGGAATTTCATGAAATGTTTATCAAATGTAATGAATTAAAATTAATCTTCATATTATATGAAATTAGTATTTACTGATCTTATGTATATATTTTTCCTTGTTTGCAGTTGAGAAAGAATAGATTTTTTTAACCTATGAAAAAACTTAATTTACTTGAAAACACTCTTCAAATAGTTCAATGTGTTAGTTTATACACAAAGAAGAATTAAGAAAGTTCTGATAAAATTGTTTAAATGTGTGGACATCTTCTGAATTCAGCTTTTGACAAACATTAATATCAATAGCTGGAAAGACTTGTAATGTTTAGTAGGGAAACCTAGTAATTGTTTCTATGTCTCTTCCTTGTTTCAGAATCTATACTTTGAATGTCTTTGTTCCAGAAGTTCAGAAAGTATTAGTCAGTTGAGCTGATAATAACACAATGTAATACTACTTAATTTGATAATGTGAATGAATCTCCTCACCTGATATACACCAAACAGCCAGAGGAAAAAAATAATCATTACCCAGCAAGGTAATCACTGATGTAATAACTAGAAGGAGAAGGGAAACCTACCTCCTCTGTGCCACACTATCTACACAAAATGTTCACAATTATTTCCAGATGGAGGTATTGCCTTAGTTTTGGAGATATGGAAAGGGAGACTATCCTAGGTTAAGAGACTGTCTGAAGGTCATCCACCTTTTAGGAATATAGGAATTTGCGTGAGGTTTGCAAATTAAGATATCTAAAACCTATATTATTTTACCCTATATTATTTGTCAATAGTATATACATAAGCACTTATTTCTCAATCATGATGCAAACAACAATCTTATAGTGAAGAGGAAAAAAGTATAAGATTTTAAGGAATGGAAATATACAATACATATATATATGTGTATATGTGTGTGTATCTGCATGCATGCATATATATACACAGAAATTACACACACATATATGCTATGCATATATGTATGTGTATGTGTACATACATGTATTTTATTTACAATGTGATATTGTGTGAGTTCGGTAACTTCATATTACTTATATGAAAAATTATATTTTGGTCTTAAAGTGTCTTTTACTTCATTTTTAAAGCATTTACAATGGTATAGAGTACACATAGACCTCTAAAATCTTTTCTTCGTATTACTCTTTGAGTGGGCAATAGATTAAAAATTGTATTGCTATAAACTTGCATCATCTGATAGGTAATAGATGAAAGAATTCCAGAAGCTGAGTTCATGGCTGGGGGGGAGGGCGAGAGAATGCTACCTATGCTGTAGAATTGGTGTGGGCTTTGAGGTCACATGGGCCCAGTGCCCTCTAACTGGGCCTGAAGATTTCATCAAGTCACTTAACTCAACTGAGCCTAAATTTCCTTATCCACGGAATGGGCATAATGGTTTCTTCTTTGTAAGGTTCCTGTGAGGTTTAGAACTAACCTATGTAAACTGCTTGACAGAAATGCCTCAATAAGCAGCTCTGTGGTAAAGAACTGGAATTCTTGATTCCTTTTAGTTCAAACAAATGTTACTTGAACAGCCTTCCTTACAGGGTACCAATGAATATTATTTCCTTTTCTGTTAGTTCACTTAGGTATGTGGCAGATTCGAGCTATGCTATCCCTGACAAAACCAGAATGGCTCAAACTAGACAAATCAAGATAGTGTATTCAAATGACAACTTACCCTAGTTAACAGAAACTGCCATATTATCCCTTCAAACTTAACTAAGTCTCTAAAGGAAAGAGATCCACTGCATATTGACAAAAATTAGTAATTAAGAGAAATCAAGGTAGGCAGAAACTGAATAAAGCAATTATCTGGGAACATTTATCCATTAAAATCTCATGCCAAAAAGTTAAATACAAAATATGTGCACATAATATGTGTTAGCTACCTTTGATATGGTTACATTACCATTAAATATTAGTTATATTTTAGTAGCAATTTCTGTTGCTACTATTATTTTTAAAATCATTCTGGCTGTATGATATTTCTTCTACAAATAAAGACCCAAATACAACATTTGTCTGAAGACCTGAGCTAGGACTAATAATCGCTGAGATATTTTACCTTTAAGACCCGTGAGTAAATACATTTGCAAACAATGAACTTTGGCCCTCTAAATCTTTGCTTGAATAAAAGGTAGTGCGTTATTTGTTTTTTTATACTACTATTGGCATTTTATTTTTTGCTTTTGGCTAATGATTAGGTGATACTTCTGATGCGTAAGTCTCAATTGCTACACAAATGCTTTAATATTACCTTCAGTTGTTGTTCTTCTCTCAGCCCTTTTCACTGGCTATGGCAGATCAAGATTTTAAAATATATCTCTATTAGAATTTTCCTTCCAAATCCTTTGCGGAGGTATGTATTTCTGCTTGCTAGTTCTTTTTTATCTTTTGCTCATTTTTAGGGATTTTTGTTTCTCGCATTTAAGTGACACCTCTTCTTTAAGGAATCATCTCTCATGAATTCTTTATAACTTATTGGGAAAATTAAAATTGCTTTATATGCATCTTCTTTCTTCACACTGATTATAAAGGCCTCTCAGTATCTGCTGGTTTCTATTTCTAGTTTGTGACTAGATAAGAATCTGTCTGTGTTACACCCGTTACCCATTTCACTCTGGTTGGGTAATCTGATCATCAGAAGCTCCTGTGTTAAGATGGTAAAATGTGTCTGACTGTAGGTTTTTTATTTTCTTATTTTTTTCCTATTCTTTCATTCACAATAAATTAATCCTATTAAAAGGAGACATTAAATAGGATATGTTTTTTGTTTTTGAAGCTCTCTCAGTGTTGTGCCAATATGCTTCTTGAAATAATAGTGAAAATTTTCATTTGCATTTTGGTTTATAAGTTACTGTATTGTTCAAATTGTGATTTAATGAGGGATCCAGTCCAATGTTTATTGCTATTTCTATTTATTGCTTCCAAACAATTTGTAGTCTGTGAAATATATGAAAGAGAAAGCTATTTGGAAATGCAGTCACAGTTAAAGGTAAAATGTGTCAGAATATGAAACAAAAGAAAAGGAGTCATTTCAGCAGAGTCATTTTAGGGCGTAATGTCAACAGCTAGTTTACCTAGTTCAAGAAGGCAGTGACCTAGTTATGCTAGGCGGGTCTGGGTTGTCTGGTGAAGGACATGTGCCAATAAGAAAGAGAACGAAAATGCTGAGATGAGCTAATTATGAGAAGTATGCTTCTAATGTAAGTTAATTATGGTAAAAACTGAGTTTAGTTTTAATATATCACTAAGGTGGAAAACAGAGTATGTATTTTATAATTGTCCTATTTTTGGTCTGTTGAAGATATACTAATGTATTGCATTATGCAAGTTGATATTAAATAAAATCTTATTTATTTGAAAAAACAACTTGCTTATTAAGTTCCACAAATTTTCCTTATTATATAAAATTTGAAAGTGTAAGACTTTCAATTTTGTATTTATAACAGCAAAATAAAGTTAATCTACACAAATATTTGAAAACAAAAGGTGTTTAGATTTCCATGTAAAGTATTTTCTCAAAACCTTAGAAGAAGACATACATCCTGATCATTTAAAACATTCGTAAGTAGCAACAGTATTTCCTTTTTACTTAAAAGCTCACATCTTTTATAGGCCTGAAAAACAATTTCTGGGTGAGTAGTAATCATTGGCTTAATAAAGCTAGATTGCTGTACGCTTCTTTCCTCCCATTTCCCTTCTTTGTGACCTTTATGCATCCACATTTCACACACTCTTTCTACCCCCTACTGTAAAATTGTCCAGCCATTTCTCACACTCATTTGTATGATTTTCCTTAATGGCCAAATGTGTCATGCTATTCCACATGGTCCCTTCATGCAGTTGAATCTGCTTGAAATTTCACTCCTGAATTTGTCATTTTATGCCATCTTTCCCCCTCTTTTGTTTCCTGAATTCCCAGAATATTGTTTTGGTACTTAACAAATGAATTTAAATAAACATCTCACATTCTTCATGCCAAGATAAGAGCCTTTGCTTCCTTTATCTAGGTCAAAGTGGATCTTAATAAGATGTTTCTTCACAATGAAACACAATTGCAAACTAAATTGAAGTCTTTGAAGAACATTAAAACACATACACACAGAGCCTTGTTCCATAAGTGCTGTGCATCACAGAATTTTTAAAAAATGATTTTAGGTGTAATAAGTAAAGATTTTGTTTCCTGATCTTTGAATTTCTTACTGCAAGCCAAGAGCTTTAAGCTAAACCAGTAATTATAAGAATTTGTTTAGTGGAAATGCAGGTTTCATTTAAATGCGCAAGTATTTTTTTAAACATGAAACACATTAATTTGTAATACAATAATTAGGATATATGTGTTTGTCATTTTACTTTATGATGCTTACTAAACATCATTTTGATTATTAGCAAGAGATATATTCAATGTTATGCTATTGCCCCCTCAAGCATTGATTAAACTCTCTGCTGTTCATGAAAGCTGACAGAGATTCAAAGGAAGAAATGTAAAACTTGAAGCTACAGCAAAATAGTGACATTTCACTCTATAAAGCTGCCAATATATTAGTCCTGCATGTAAATCATTTTTATCAGTTCAGTTCCAGATCTTAATGTGTATACCAAAGAAAACGCTCAGTTGCATTATCTTTAACAAATAAAATGCGATATTAATTCCTTCTATTTCAGGGTCATTGGAAGCACATATTTTTTTTTCCTAATGTCTTTACTTTCCTGCAAATAGTTTCTTAAGGTATATATATTTTTTATTTTTGTGCAGTGAACAACCTACCTTTAATTATTTTGATATTTAAAATCTTTATTTTCTATGCCCAAGTGATGTCTTTGTCAATGATAACATTGTATTCATTTAGAGTGATGATTGATATGGTAATAGATACAGTGTGATTGAAAGCAACCTTTGTCAATACGAAGGCCAAATACTCAAACTGTGTATTGGTTTGAATTTGCTCATTATTGGAGACCTTTCATAGTCATATTGACTTGCTGTCCAAATGTTGTTTCTTATGTGATGCTTCCGTTGTTTAAATGGTATAGACATTGATATTGAACATAGCTTCTCCCAATATTTGTCCTAAAAACATATGGCTCAATTATGCAATGTTCAAACATGTTATAGAAGTTTATATAATATAAAAGTTGAATTTAAAAAGAGGTATTTAAGTTCATAGAAGAAAAATTAACTCAAAAATGCTTTTAGTGCTATGCATTTATACTCTTAATCTACTATATTCTTAATTTTGAAACACCACTTTTGTCTATTTTTATTAGCAAAAAGGTATAAAACATAATTGAATTGCAAATATTTTATTATTGCCCAAGTACTTGATTTTGTTGATTTTGTTTTTGGAAGAACTGTGAAAAATAATTTACTACAAATTCCATGATTTAAATGTATACTGATAGTTAAATATGCATTCAAGATTGACAAAATTACCCCTTACAGATTCAGGTGTATAACTATTTTCCTCAAGAAAGAATCACTATTGTGAAAGATTCGTTCAAAAGGACCCATTTCCTCTTTCCTCTGGGTGCTCCATACTAGCAGAATTGGTATCATCAGCTGTTCTGTCTGCTCAGTCTGTGGGCCACCTGAGGGAATCTTTCTGTTGCTCATGTTTTGTTACTGAATGCTTTCTACTCTGACTGGTACTTATAGGTATACTGTGTGTTCTAGTACATATTACAGTCTCAAACTTCTGCACTATGCATGTCTGTTGATTTGAAGCATATGAGGCCTTCAGGGCTTCAAAAGGAATGATGATTGGATTATTGTTGTTTTCATATGGTACTTAATATCAAAAAAGATGTTATATTTGCTGAGAATGTGTGGAACCCAGACAATATGATGATAATATGTGGATCTTTGATTGTCAAGCTACAGGAACAGATAGTATCATAAACATGTATTTTCTTAACTTACCTACAACCACGTGTAACCATCTATGCTCTAAAATGTTTGATTATCCTCATTTTTTTTAAAAGTTAATACCTCTTAATTTATGGGCAAATAACCCTTTCCAATTGCATTGTACACTTCCTCCTTCCAAGTATATTAATGGAGTCAACATTTAGTTTTCCAGGGACTAGTTACTGAATTGTCCAAGAAACTTGCTTTTTCTTCTTTTTTGCTGAGTTACTTGAGTCATGGTCATTTAATTAATCCTTCTCTACTGCCTTCCCTGTATATCAAATACTTCAGGTTCAAGGCCTTTCGTATCCATTCCTTCTTTGCCATTTATGTTGCTGTCTGTCTAATCCAGGCCCTAATATTTCATGTAATGGCCTACTAACTAGACATTAGCCCTCAATATCTTTCCTCATCTTCTACTCTCATTTCAACCTGCTGCCTGCTTGTGATCATATTACTCAAAGGCTTCCTCTTGCTTACAAGGTGAAATTCAAACTCACTATTCTAGCATTCACACAACTCCTTGTTCTGATCCAAAACTACAATTTAAATTTCTCTCTCCTGTCTACTCTATATGAACTCAGTCTTATGTTCTGTAAGATGCCTCTATCTAAAAGCATCTCATTCCTTCATTTCCACCACACTGAATCCAGCACATCCCTCAGGATCCTGCTCTCATACCCATTGTAACATACGCCTTTCCTGGCTTCCCAAGCTAAAAGCAATCATTCAGGTGTTCCAGGTGAGGGCTCATGCACGGCACTTCCCTATACCCTTCCTCATTTCTACCCATTTCCGGTCACATTATCCTTACATGCTCCATGTCATCCAGCAGCAGAAGCAGCTTCATGGAAGACTGACCTGTGTCATCACACAGGGCCCCACTCTCAGAACAGCCTCAAGCTGGGTTTAATGCTCCGCCATCTCCATCTTGAAATTCTTCATAATTTTGGAGCAAAGGTCCCTACATTTTTTCTTTTCACTGGGCCTCTCAAATTATGTAATCAGTCCTGTTCAGCAGTGTATTTTGTCCAAAGCAAGTGCTGAATAAATATCTGTTATATTCTTAACACATTTCTCTCCTCTATTAAAACACAACGAGGTATGACTCTGAAATATAACTCCATCGATGCCTTTCTTTTATCAATCTGCAATGAGGTCTGATTAGAAAGAGTTTTAAATCAGACAAATTATTATTGAAATTTATCCTAGTTTGTGCCATAGATAAAACAAACAAACAAACAAATAAATAAAAAAAGTTAGCTGTGTTTCTTAGAGTTGGTTTTAGGTTTTTATGCTTCCTTAGAAAATGACACAATTATAATCCTACTATTTTGAAAAATGATGGCTTGTTATTTTCTTTTTCACCTGGAAGTTAATAGATACAGTTAATATGTTTCAACTCAACCTTTTATAAAACAGGCTTGTTGTGATTGAACTTGTTCACAAAATTAACAAATATTCAGCAAATAGTATGATTCACTATACAATCAACTCAGTTTCATTAGCTAATTTATTAGACTTTTCTTTTGAGACTGGTGTAGTGTTCAGAGCATATTTTGAGGGCAATAATGACATGGGATTGTGTAGTGGAAAGATTATCAACTTTTAGATCTTGTACTGAGTGGCTCATCATGTACAATATTTAAAAATCTGTCTGGCAAGAATTTTCCTCTCTGAGTTATTTTGAGGGATGTTGGTCTAGAAATATTTTCTGTATATTTTACCTTGCATACATACTCAAGGCTAAATTCTTCCTGCCCAAAATTCACAATAGAAAAGATCCTTCAAGGACAATGTGAATTTTTTCTGTGTATCGAATGCTTCAACTCTGCATAATTATTAAGGACATGCAACATCTTTCTCTTCCTGTCTTGGAAATTATATATTTATATCTTATAACCCAATTTTCTTTAGTCTAAGTCTTATTATCCAAGCATCTATAATAACATAATGAATAAAGGTGACTTTTATTTAGTTGTCTGTCTTTAGGCTCAGAACATATCACTTAGAGAAATGTACCTTGTAAGCCACAGGCAATTTTTGATTACCAAATACCAGGCAGATATGTACTGATCCCAAAATTATAATAGGTGAGTGGTGATGTAAGTTATTTAGGATTCAAACTTCTGTGAGCCTGAAAGCTTCAAATTAATTACCTTAACTTTAAATTAACTTCTATGCATAATATTTGGAATTTCTAAGGATGCAGTGAAACAATTAATTTACTTAAATAGCAACATTTTAAATCAATACCAGCACAAAGTATTCTATTTTTGCATTTTAAAAATTTATTTTTATAGATATATCCAAGATTTCTAAGACTATTAACCAATTCTTTTATTTCCTGCCCAAAACAGAGCATGAAGAACTTATTTAGAAGAGGCTCTGCTTTTTAGATGAATGACAGATAAGAATGCTTTCAAATTGTTCAAAAATATTAATCATAACTCTGGCCAAGGACTTCAGCATTTCAGAGTTTCAGCATTTTGGTATTATTTAGACAGTTTTATTCTACCTGGCCTGAAAGTGCATTGTGGACAAGGAGAAAGAGACTTGAATTGAGATAAATGGATATACAGTGTGGTAAGTTCCAAACAAAATTAAAACCCCATGGACTACTAGTCCAGAGAACAGACTCTCCAACCATCTTTAATATTTTGAATACATGAAACACTCATAAATGTTTTCTGCAGTTCTGTTGAATGAAGTAGAGTATGTTCTAATAGTTTCACAGGAAAAGCTGGTGAATAAAAACTTGCTGAAACAAACAGAAAAATAAAATAAAATAAAAATAATTACAAAAAAGTTGGTGACTCTTTTAATAGAACATATATATGAAATGAAGTTGAAACTGCATTTTCTTTTAAGAAATGTGAATAGTTTAGATTTTATGGTGGAAGAAGAGCTAGAGCTAGAGATAAATTGAAAGAGAGAGAGAGAGAGAAAGAAATGAATAAGAACGTGGTGGGTGGTAGCTAGGGGCAAATAACATAATCTTGCTTTCATTTGGAATCTATACCCTAAGTCTAAGATATGAAATAGGAGTGGCTTTATATTTAAGATTCTTTAATTATTTCTTAATATCTTTCTAATATTTCCAAGATAGACATGACCTTTGAATGTAGCAGCTGAAGAGGGCAGAGTGTTGGGGGAAGGAAATGACCTCTAACAAAACTGCTATGATCGTGTTCACTAGCCAAAAATAAAGGAATAACTTACTTTCTAAAGGTTTAATTAATCAGTTTTATATGTTGCATTATCAGCAAGCCTTTAAAAACAAATATCTCACTGGAGATTTGTCTAAGTGATCCAACTCCACCTGTATGCTAATAGTGTTTGCTAATATCTCTTTTCCTGATGGCACATGACGAGTAATTCTCTGAATACATCTCATCTATTTAGTGCTGCCCAATGTATAATGGCATGTAGATATAAAGACTAATGGAGAAAGTGCACTGCCTTGGGGAACACCCATCATGACAAGGAACTAATTGCTTTATGTACATTAGTACCAAGTGAAGCGTTTTACATCTTCTGAAAGACACCGGCACCCTCTACTTTCTAATTTACCAAAATGTCAGGTCCCCTCCTGAAAGGAAGGATTAGAAGACTTTTTTTTTTTTTTTTTAAAGCATCACACTAACTCCACTGAATTCACTGTTCCCTATAAGCTTGGTTGTGAATCATTTTAAGTCCGAGAATGCCTAATACTATATATCAAATCACTATGGTTGGGTAATTTTATTTCATTTAATGTATAACCTTTTATTATATATATATCCCAACTCTGGATCTTGATTCCTGAATGAATTAAGATATGAAGAAAGACGACTTGTATGTAATTTATATGGAAGCAAAACTCTAGGAATTTTAGTCTCTCATTCTTCAGGAAATTGCTATTCATGCAAAGAAAAAATGGAAGGAAATGCACACTTCTTTTGAAAACAAAACTGAAAAATACATTTTGGGAAAAAAATCAGTCTCAAGCATTAATGACACCTCTAACGTGGCGTGGTGTATTATACTTTGATGTATACATGTTTAATGTACATACTTGGCAATGATATACCATTATTAGAGTTAGCATGCATGATGTGATATGCAGAATTGCTTAGCTTGATGAATTGAAGTTAACTGTCATGAATCCCAAAGCTTGCAATGAGACAAGTTTCTACTGCTGTCACCAAGAGGGTTATAATGAAAATTATCTAAAATTCATAAACACAATTGCAAGCAGGGGAAAAGCAAGTAAGTGCAAGTCTTTTTCTTCATTTTTTCTGTTATACCCATTCTCTCATCATATATTTTTTCCCTTCTCAAATTTAAGGGTAGCCGTGCCTATAAAAATAAGCTATAACTCAGTTACAGAATAAACCATTTATTCAGACTTATCAACACTACATTTTCTCATTTTGAGTTATTCATGTATACCTTATGAGGAAGAATATAAAAAAGTACCTTTCTTGCACACAGCATTAGCATTGTCTCCATACAAAAAGAGAGAGCTAAGTCGTGCACTGGAGAAGAAAAACACAACAGGGATCTAGAGAAGAATGATATGAAGAAGGAATTTCTTATATTATCATAGAAACTTTCTTTCAAATTGCAGGATGAACAAATTAGGTTAAGTGTTATGCATTGCCCATCTAGTTCTGGGTGTCTGTGGAAAGGTAGTAGGGGATTTAGGATGGACATGGAAGGCACACATGGAAGCCATGGAGGAGGTGTTGCAGAGTGAGCCAACACTGCAGAAGCTAGACACGCTAGATTAAGAGTTAGCTCTGCCTAGGTGTGAATTCTGGCTCTCCGTTATGACTGTGGACAAGTTTCATCTTTCTATCTCCTCAGTTAGAGTATTTGTAAAATTGGTCATTAAAATGTGCTCCTCATAGGACTGTTGTGATGATTATATGAAGTAATGTACAAAAAATGCTGGGCAGAAGGCAAGTAAAGGCTTAAACATAACAACTAATTTTCTTATTGTTATTATTGATTAAAATAAAAATAGTTGTTATCTGCACATAATCATTTCAGGTTGCTTCTCTGATTTGTTTCAATGGATACCTGGTCATAAATTCAAAAGCCAACTTTACCTATGTGAGGAAGCAGCCCTTATTTATACTTGAATCCAAAGATATATATCTTTGAATCCAAGACATTATAAGGAAAACAAAAGTTCTTTGAGAAAAATTGAATCCTTACTATAAAAATAAATAATATGTCATTTAAGGGTCAACATAGGTATGGATGGAAATGAGTAAATTACAAGTTATTTACAAGTATTATGCAGTGTGGTTTTTGTCTATTTTCTTTTATTAATCAGTGTTAAGCACTATTCTCCTTCAGATAAATGTTGGGATGTTGGTGTTTTCCTGTTTATTTTATGCAAGCTAAACATTTGTTACATTTACTCATACATGCATATTATCAAATTTTTTTGGTAAAATATAAGTAAAAGAACACTTCTTTTATTTTACTTTTAGAAGTCTTGCAAAATAGAAGTTATATATGATAATGATCCACTGGAATATTTTGTAAAGGACAAGAAAAGGAAATGAACTATTATTAAAATTATTGTTTTACCTTGTCAAAAGTCTTTTTAATATTCACTGTTGACCATTCATTCACCATAAGAGTTATCAACAAATATTTACTAGGTAACCCTTATTGTACAAAATAACCTTTGAAATTTCTAAATTTATCATTGCATCTCAGAGTAGAATTGTAAACTTCTTGAAATTGTGAAAGTAATGAATATTTCTACACTCAATCATTTTCAAATAAAGTAGGGGAAATTGTTATTTAAAGTTATCCTTCAGTTTATCTTTATTTCAATGAAAATCTTGTGAAGATTTGAAAATACGGATATTTACATTTTAAGTTTAGTTATATCCTTTGGTAAGTACGGGATTATTAGGAATTTGTCTGTTTAGGCCCACTCTTCCTTTTTCTTCCAAGTATTATAATTATCTACATTCCTCTTTAGTTCTCCCACTAAGCAGTGTGCTCCTTACTCATAGAACATGTCTTTTATTTCTCCACAAATTTATTTCATCAGAAGACAGGAGGTCCCTGTCCTGGAAGAAACCATCAGAGGTTGAAGGATCAATCACCAGTACTGGAATGGAAACATATAGAAGCATTTGCACACAAACAAGCAAGAGGGGAAAAGAAGAGAGGTAGGCTAGGGCTGTGATATGGCTACTGAGTATGTCCACGACTTCCCCAGCAGCAACATATGCTTAATACTGTGCAAATACCTAAGGCAAAAATAGGAGAGAAACGGCATCCTGTCTCAAATATGTCTGACTAAGGTTAGCTTGGGATGCCAGATTTATTCTAAGCAGATTTACAGACAATCTCAGGTTAAAATACTCACTCCCGACCTTCTATCTTTTTCTACTCCATTACTTTCATGTGCATCATGGACTCCCCAGGCTTTCTGTCCACAGCATGTGCACACATCCACGCAAATCCTGCACCAGACCCTTGTACCCTTGAAATTCCCAGGCATCATTTACTCCTTTTTCAGGTCCCTATTAAAATGCAAACATATCCCCATTAATTGGGACAAACCACATTTTGGTCCCTGTTCTCAGACATAAAACTGCAGCCTTTCATTCATTTATTTAGCAATCATTAATTAAGGCATTAAACTGCACCTGATTTTAGCAGAACAGAATTCCACTGTAAGCAGTACACCAAAAGCAGAAACAAGACTACATGCAAAAAGGTAGAAAGTGATCTGAATATGGGGTGCTCCTAGGGTTGTCGTGATGTAAGTGACTAAATTAGAGAACTGCTGGGATTTTGTGGCTTATAAATCTTTGGAGAAAAAAAGTGAGAAACCGGAAATACTAAGGAGAGAGGAAGAGAGAGAAAAGAATAAAGAAGTGCCAAAAAACAAATGTTGCTAGAGCATGCAATTTTGTTTTCCAGCAAATTCTACTTTGTCTAATAATATCAAAGAACCACGTTTTTAAATAGTGATATCTTATGTGCCAGCAATCAACTCATTACAAATTAGTATGTATCTGTCGCACTCATTTATATCTTTCTAATTCCAAGTTTGGGTATTGACTCACATATGGTCACCCAAACAAAAGTAGCTGGGATCCCAGTTTAAGATGTTGCCACCATTGGAATACATGGCCAGGGACGTCTAACAGAGGACGATTAGAGATAAATTTCCATGACTCATCTTCATTAAGGATGTTGAGGGGAACAAAGAAATGCAGAAGAAAGGGTGTGGGCATGAGAGCAAGGTGATTGCCTCAGATACCACAAACTTGTCTCAGAGTCTTATAGAGAAAATCTCTAAATGCAGAAATTGAAGGAGCTTTGTTATGGGGATAGAAGCAAGGCTGCACGCAAGTGACAAAATGTGAGAAAGCCTGTCAAAGTGTATCTTCCATTGCTGTGCACAGTATAAGGTTTCTTGGGTTCATTGAGGATTCCTGAGAATATAGAACAACTTTGGCATCTTGTTTGTAGCTTTTGGAGCATTATGAGATTGCACCCTTGCACATAGCTCTTATCTCAATGGGGCCAAAAGCAAGGGAAGAATCCAGGGGCTCTCAAATAGCTTCTTGGGCAACCAACATTAACCCAGAAGGCCATACCCAAAAGATCAGTTTCTGCTCTGCAAGAGCTCCAGAAATCACTATATGATCTTTTTGTGATGTTCAGGAAAGTAGGTACTTTATAAGCAAGTTGGGGAGGGAACCAGTGAAAAATAGATTGTACCAGCACATGACTAAGTAAGACTAGGCCTCTGTTTACAAAATGGTTAAAAAACTGAATCATCCTTTAACTTGATTATAATGCAAGTTTAGGATTCCAAGCTAATTTGCTAAAATGATTATGATATTTCTTTAATGCAATAAAATACTTCTGAATTTATATTTAGCATCAAATATACTTTAATATTACATCTAAATGTGGTTAAACCTGGTCTAGTTGTAAAAATTAGCCTGTACTTTTCTTATAATGAGAAATGAGCTAGGTATTGATTAAATAACATACCCAGTTCTCTACAAATATCAGCTCTGCTTATTGTTCCACAAAAGCTGATATTCTATACTGGGTTATCAAGGTTATAGGAGGTGTGGTATACTATAATGATTTTGGAGAACATATATTTATGTGTATACATATATACACACATATTTTAGATAGATAAGACTTATTATTAATATGCTGATTACTTTCTTGGGAAAGCCTTCATTGACGCCTTATATGCTTATATGTACTAGTTGCTGTAATGCTGTTTTATTTTATATTTTGCTTTAATTAAAACCCTTTGTGCGCATCTGACACAGTTGAAAAATATATTAGTCCTTTCTCTCTCTGCGTTGTGTAATTCAAGTTGCCCACACATTATCTCCTCTCGGAAATCCTACTGACACCAGGAATTTAACCTATCAGACAGTAAGTTAATCATCTTCTGCTGCCAACAGTCACCCTTCCCCAATTTCACTACTCACATAAAAAGCCTCATCTTCCTCCCAATCCCCCAGGGTAAAAATCTTATAATCATTTTCCCTTTCCTTCCTATTTTCCTCACCTGATCTAATCCATCACTAAGCCTTGACAATTTTTTTAGTCTATTATGTTTCTTGAGCCTTCCTTTCCAACTTAATAGCCAACACTTTATTTTAGGCATCCAGGGTCTCTCATCTACATGATTGTGCTAGAGAGCTAGTCACTTCCTTGCCTCCAGGGTTTCTCCACTGTGCTTAATTCCCTTGAACCCGCTAGAATAATTTTTTCCTCAAATGCTTTTTTTCCCCTCAAGTAATTTGCTTAGTCTTCATTATTCTAAGTCTAGTCATTTATCCTTGCTTTCGGATTTCCTCTGTCAGCTGCATTTTCTATCTTACCTTTCTTTCTCTTTAGAATCTCTTCTCTTGTCAAGTTAAATATGCATTCCATCCTACACCACTCATTTCACCTCCCAGCCTGAAACTGTCTGATTTCCTATCCCAAGGTTCTCCTGTATTTCAAACTCAGAATTCAAGCACACCTTTTTGTAACTATTCAACAGTAAAGGAATGGTTAAATAAAATATGGTATGTTCATGGAATAGAGGACCATGAAGTCGCCGAAAATTTTTTACATACAATTTGAAATTCTTAATACTATGCTGGTAATAAATATTTTCAAGTAGAGAGAAAGCAGATTCAAAATCATTTGACAAATGTCTTATGTGAGGTTCCTGGGAAAAAAACTCTGAGAGATATTTGCTTGCAGGAAGTTTTTTGTGGAGAGGGAGGTGTTAAAATTAAAATACAATTGGAACAAGGGCTTCAGCCAATCCCAGGGGAATCTTTTTGATTAAGGGTGATTCTCAAAGAGCCACTCACTTGAGGGTCAGCAGTTCCAACGCTCCCAGCAGCTAGTGAATGAATGCTTCAAGGCTGATGGTGACATCTGGGGGACATGCCATAGCATCCTGTCAGAAAGTCAGACATTAACTCCATAAAATGATGTAGTTATAGAAGGAAGAGCTGGAAGGAATCACAGGTACATGTTAACAGAGATTATCTCCAAGTTAGTAGAAATACAAGATATTTTTATATATTCTTATGCATATTTTCCAATATTTTCTATGCTGGATACAAAAAGAATGACTACAATTTTAATCAGAAAAAGAAATACATGTTGCTTAAAACATCTCACCTTTGATATTTTTCTCAATTTTCATAATTCTCCTTAATTAAACAATCTGATTACTCTGCCTTCCTTAAGCACTTTCATATTAAAGTCCATGCATTATATGGGGAGCGGGTGTAGCTCAGTGGTTTGAGTACCTGCTTCTCATGTATGAGGTTCCCGGCTAGATCCCTGGTATCTCCTAGAAAAAAGTCCATGCATTACTACAACTTCTAAGTTACTATATGTATTTGTTTGTTTTTTCTTTCTCACTATATGATAAACTTTTTGAAGGTAGGTGCCATGTTTCTATGTGCTGTTTGGATTCTCTCTTTCACTGTGACTTTAATATTTATTTATTTATTTATTTATTTATTTATTTATTTATTTATATTTACTACTAACAGCTGCTGACTGAGGTTCTGTGCAGAGTAGATAACTATGTTGTTGAGCAACTAGAGAAAAGGGAATTGGGAGCTATATTAGGATTAATTTTAACAGTCTCATTAACCCACAGATCCTGGTTCAGAGACAGCATTGTGCTCCCAAGTGAGGTTTCAGGCATTGCCTGTGTAACCCCTTCATTCTCTGGTTACAAAGACAAAATTCTATGAAGACAATAGAAGCTAAAATAAATTTATAAGTGTCTACGAGGAAGAGGCAATTTTGGTCATTCTTGGGAATGACCTTGTTGTGGTACTATAGAAGACATATTTATTTGAGGCCTTAAGCTTGTCCCACTCTATGTTTGTCCCAACATAGAAGGATAAACCCCATAAAGGCAGTGTCGAATAGCTTTTGAAAAATTGAAATGGACCCTCATGTTTTATAAGTTTCATGGGCCACGGAGTTTTCCATCATTTATAAAGTAGCAGCTGCTCTATCAGGTAATATTTTGTGTAAGGAATTGACAAAAGAACATTTTAAAAATAAGCATGATACCTGAAACACTAATAAGCTTTTCCCTAACTTGGCTTTAGAGAAATAAATACAGAAATAACTATTTTTGCTTATCTGTCAAGGTCAGCAAACTTGAGTCAGAACGAAATAAACATAGCTTTTAGGGTCATTTAATATAGGAATACCTAAGATATTACTTAGAAATAGCTTCAAGCCCCAAAGTTATTTTGAACCCTGAAGTTCTTATATTGAGAATAACTAAAAATTTATGCTCTTAAGAGAAAGACAATTCCACATGCATGCTGGTCAGTGAAGATTCAATAAAATTCAGTACAGTTAGTCTACATATTTTGGAAGGAAAATGATTTCAAAATATATACTGAGGTTCTAAGAATGAATTCACAGAGTTAATCAGCTAGTAATATAATTTTCAAAAAGTTTAGAGCAGTAATAAAGTTAATTTGATCAAGAATTTTATTTAAATGCTGGCTTAAACCTTCCATCTCATGTTTAATAAGATCCTAAAATATTGTCTACGTTATTAGTAGTTATTAATGGGCAGAGTATTTTTTATTGGAAACATAGGTTTCCTGGTGGTTCTTTTATCCTACCTAATTTAAAAACATCTAGTGTCTCTCACATTAAACTACAGATACTTGTCTAAATATATAACTCATTTTCCACCTCTTTCCCCCAGTCTCCACTTTCTTGAACTTCTTGTATTACTATTCTCTAATTATATTTTCTTTATTAACACAAAAGCTCATCATGCTCGAAAAACAGATGTGGTCTTAAGTTCTGCTTCCTCATTCAACTGACAGAATCTCCAGACTCTACATCTTCTCTAACCATGGGAAGCAATCTTGAACTTTGCTTCACTTCATCCTTCCACTTCCATTGCCTTAGACCAGGCCTTCATGATGCTCTTCCTTCTCAGTCTCCAGTCTGTCTTCTAGTCTATTTTACCACTAGCTGGCCACCTCACCATCCATCAACTGCTCTACTGAAAACATGCATTGCTTTATTATTGCCTAAGGAATATAACCTGAGGATCTTATAGAAGCAAGCATATGCCTTCACAATCTGGCTCTCCCTCCTTTTCCAGACTCACCCTCTACCATTTCTCCTTAGTCATCCTCTAGCTTTCTTTGATAAAGTGGGTAGTTTGGGAGAGGTGCCTATGGAGTTCTGTGGAAAGACAAGGTAGCTATTTAGTCAGCCATAAACTAAAGAAACTTTTGGCTATAAATGTGACCTCAGATGTTGTAGCAACATCACTCTCCCTTCTCCAATTAACCTACATAACCAATGTACTAAATATTTCACAATTTTTCAGAGTACTAACAATTATTTCAGATTTTTATCTTGAAACCTTCTGCTCAGGTGGGACTTTCAGCCACTTTATTTTTCATCAGGCATTAAAAGATTAATATTACATTTACCTACAACATGGTTGTAGCAGTTTGGTATTATTTATGAATTCCAAAAATAGATATGGGATTATGTTTGTGAGTTGATCTGTTCCTCTGGGTACATTAGATTGTATTGGATTCTGAGGTTTCACTCTTACTTGATTAAATTATGATTAAGGCTTTGATTGGTCCACATCAGTAGGATATTGAGTCCTCGGCTCCCTTGGTGGGTGAGGACTCACAGAGAAAATGACAAGGCAGATGAGTTAGTTAGAGTTGTGATCCTGGAGCCCAGGAAGTAAGCACACAGAGAAGCAGATGTGAGGAAAGAGAAAAGACTACATTAGACATGGCAGAGGCCCCGGGAAGAGAGACGAGCCATTCGCCTGACAGTTTACAGCTGGCCTTGTGGAGAGAGCAGAGCAGCTAAGCCCAGAGAGAAACGAACCCAGAAGAGAGACAAGACTTGTCCCAACCTACAGCTGAGATTGAAAGAAGCTGGGATCACAGAGCATTGGAAAGAGGAGGAAGACTGAACCCTCACAGACATCGCCCGCCATCTTGCATCAACATGTGGCAACAGACTCTGGGTGAGAAAATATTTCTTACGGTACCTTGAGTTGGACTCTTTAGGGCCTTGTGACTGTAAGCTTCTACCCCAAATAAATACCCTTTATAAAAACCAATCGATTTCTGGCATTTTGCATCAGCACCCCATTGGCTGACTAAAACAATGGTATAGGTAAACAACAAAAAAAGAAAACACTATCACGCTGCTATTGTCAAGTTGGGTGCCCTGAAATTGCTTGACAAATACTAACCCCATTTGAACATAACAAGAATTGATTTACTGACTCATCAGCCATTTTTTAATATGATCAATGTCTACTGATTCTATGAAGTCCACTCCAAATATCATCTCCTCAGTGAAACTTCATCAACACTTGTAGGAAGAATTTGTTATTGTTTCTCTTGCACTTGTAGCAGTGAGCTCATATTTCCATGAGTTAAGTTTCTAGCCAGATAATGAGTTGATCTCCATACCTATTGTGGCTATCCCAGGGGCAGCAGCTCAATAGTAGTGTGCTATCTGACTGAACAAATTAATACATGAATTTTCCAGAGTTTGGAGGAGGCTATAGCTGTACAGGGTCAATCTTAAAAAGTAAA
>JAQZBX010027182.1:0-28518 GCA_029593785.1 Cabassous unicinctus
TAGCTCAGCCACCAATTGCATCGCCTTCTGTGAAATGGGACAGAAGAAAACATTCTCTCTGAAAAAATGGGGAGGAGAGACAGCTGGTGGTTGGGACCTGGCCCGCACCTGGCCTCCTCAGCGGGGCCAGGCCTCAGGGGGCCGAGGCTGGAGCGCTGGGCTAGGCAGGAGCAGAAAGGGCGGGGGGCACAGGGGGGCACTGGGACTCTCGCTGGCCATGGTGTCTGGGAGAAAGGGCGTGCACCTGTCCCAAGCCGGGCACATCAGGTGCTCCTTCTGGGGAACTGGGGATTGAGGCAGAGAGAAGAGTCAGCCTCCTTGTGGGGCTGAAAAGGTTCCAAGTGACACCAGGCGAGGTCTGTGGGTGCCCTGTCCTCCCCTTCATGAGGGGTGGCAGGAAAAACCTGTGAAGGGAGAGGAACGTGAGAGGTGGGGAGCAGGGGTGCAGGGTGCCCTATGGAGCTCCTGGCCTCGTGCCTGCTCTGCTGACACGGTCCTTGGAGCAAAGGCCCCTGGACTTGAGGAATGACCAATGGAGCAGGAAGAATGTTCTGGACACAGCAGCGGCTCTGGTGACCCTGGAACCTGTTGGCCCCTGGGGGGTAGCCTCCAGGGCTTCTCGCGCCAGAATGGAGCAGCCGCAGGCCTTGGCTGCTCTCCTCCTCCCCATGTCCTCTGCAGGCCTCACGCATGACTCTCCCAGAGGGCACGTGCAGGGGGCACACGAGGCCTGGCACAGCGGCCTGCAGCATCTGTGCGGGGAGAGCTCAGAGCCGTGAAGCAGCCAGCGCGGCACATGCTGACAAGGAGAACGGGAGCAAAGCAAGTGGCAGGCCAGCCCTGCAACAGGAGCCGGGGCCGCTGACTCCAAACCCTGCCTCCAGACACGCCACACACTTCTTATTTGAAGCTTTGTTATGACAAGGAGCAGGTATTACTGTTCTCAGAAAAGTTAATAATTTACAAAATAATATAAAATTTCCCAAGAGACAGTCTGATGTGGGGAGGGCCCAGTGGGGGGAGTCCAGCTCACGGGCCTCTGGTGGGCCTCCTCAGCCGAGCACCTCCTTCCCATCTGCTGAAAACATGGAAACAGGGACCCCCGACTCAGGGTGCTCTGCTTGGAAGGGGGCTCCTCCCACAGCCCCACCCTGGCCCTGGAAGGCACAGAACAGGCTGCTTCCCAGACCCCTGTCCCAGCATCCACCCCACATGAAGGACGAGGCCCAGGCTTGGGACTAAAGCCTGGAGTGGCCACCTGCTGCTGGAAGGGCCCTGTGCAAGGTGCTGTGCTCTCTGAACCTTGGTCTCCTCGCCTGTAAAGCAGGGATTGAACAACCTTGGCCCCCTGGCCCGGAAGCCTGCTCTGGGCCGGGTGTTGTTCTACTTCTTAACAAGGCTTGACCTGCTTCTGGTCATTTGTCCCTCACAACTTTCCCACAAGGTGGGTACTATCAACAGACCCAGTTGACAGATGAAGAAACTGAGGCTTAGAGAGGGGTGGTCACTGCCCAGAGTCCCAGTCAGTTGGAGGTGGAACTGGACCCAAACCCAGGGCCGTGCTGAGCCTCCCTGCTGCATACCCCACGGTGTTGTCTCGGGGACTGTGTGACACATGCCTGCTAAGCCTCTCACCCCAAGCCTGGACAAGCAACAGCTAGCAGGGCTGGGTGCAGCCTCCTGAAGCTCTCCTTGACCCACAGCCATGACCCAGCACTCGGCCACGCCGGCCCCCATTACAGCACCCACCACGAGAGCAATAAACCGTTTCTTTATTATGAGTTTGACAGGTAGTTCTGCAGGGGGCTTGGGAAGAGCAGGAACTGGGGAAGCCAGGAATGGAGTGCTCCCTAAAGCAGAGCCTCTACTTGTCTGGGGCTGGAGCCTGGCCTGATTCCCACCCACAGGGCACAGCCACAGAGCAGCCACTGAGAGCTCCAGGGCAGGGCAGCCCAGGGCAGGTGTAAGGGGTGTCGGCTCCCCTGGGGCTGGGGCAAGGGGGAGGAGGTAGCCCCTTGGTGACCCTCAGGGTTGCGAACGGAAATTGAACTTGAGCCTTGTCCTCCAGCATCCAGAGCCCTAGCAGGTGTTCAGTGTTAGAAGCAAGAGGGCTCAGGGGATAGCCTCAGCTATCAGCATAATGGGGAGGGGGGCACCATTAGGAGAGTTATCCTCCCCCCCACCCTCCCCACTTGAGCAGTCACATTGCCAGGGGTGGGCCCAGGAGCCCTGGTCCCTGGCAGCCGGCCTCTCCCACTGCCCACCTCCTGGTGGGGATGCTCAGTACAGCAGGGGGGCGTTGGCGATGGCCTCCTCCACCCGCAGGTACCAGGGCTGGATGCGTGTGTGATGCATCAGGTCGTCAAAGGCCTCCAGGCCCTCCATCACGCGCAGCACACCATACACTGCCTGCACAGGGGACAAGGTGGCGGGGTGGGCACAGGGTCAGGGGGGCACGGAGGGCACAGAGGGGGTCTCCAGCCTGCCCCAGGCCACTGAAGGGCCAACGATGAATGCAGGTTTCACCTGTCCTGCACCCCCACCCCCTTCCTGGGCAGCAACCTTCCCCCTGACTTTCCTTTGGGAGAATACTCTCCTCCACTCTCAGGGTCTGAGGTTTGGGGAGAGGGGGCCCCACCTCGCAGCTGCAAGACTCAGGCCTGCCAATGAACACATTCCACCCGTGGCTGCAGGACTGCTTTGAGGACAGACATCCAAGTCAGGCCAGGAGGATGCTATCCCAGGACTTCTGCTGGACCCCCACATCCAGACTTGCCTCAGGCTGAAGACAACACTGAGGAAAGCAGGGGTGAGAGACGGCAACAGACAGAGCCTGTGCCCTGGTAACGCCACTTGGTCCCCTGGATCCAGCCAGGCCTGAAGCTACTCCTACCCCTGAACTTGTCAGTTATGTGAATCAATATGGTTCCTTGTAGTTTGTTTCCCCCTTAAGCCACTCTTAAGTGGGTTTCTGCCCCTGACGACAGATGACGCCAGGTTCCTCTGGGGAGCAGGGGCTGCGAGATATCGTTATTGTCTAAGTTTTCCCACCCCTCAGCCAGGGCACTTCCCACCAGCACCACACTCACCAGGTCAGCAAGGTTAGGCTTCTGGCCCCCCATGAAGGGCCGGTCTTTGCCCACAGCTGCCACCCACTTGTTGGCAGCCTCATAGAGGTCCACACGCACATCGTCCTGGAGGTGGTGCCTGGGCCGGGGAGGAGGGAAAAGTCTTTGGGAAGAGCAGAAAGACCTGGGGGCCGGGTTCCCACTGTTACACCCAGATGGGGGTATCGCACCAGCCGAGCCCAAGAGGCCTCAATGATGATCTGCCCCAGATGGGGAGACCGTGGCTCAGGAAGGGCAAGAGGCACGACCGAGTAAACCCTCCTTCTCCTGGGGTTGGGGAGGTGATCACGAGTTCTGGGTTCGAGTCCTGGCTCTGCTGGTGCTTTGCCCTGAGCTCCTTGCCTTCTCTGGGCCTCGGTGTCCCATCTATCCCCTGAGGGGTTTGTTGGGATCATCTTTAGGACTGAGGGTCCATGGCCCAACACCACAGCCCCTGAACCTGGGGGTCAGGAGCAGAGGGCCCCCAGACACGTGTACACACACACACACGTGCACACACACGCACGTGCCATCACCTGCTCTTAAGTCGCTTGCTGATGAGATACATGGCAGCTGCACCCACGTACTTGGCCATGGCGCCTTCCAAGGCCCCAAATTTGCCCTCGTGTACGATGTAGTCAAAGGAGGCCAGGGCCTCTGTGGGTGTGCGGTACACGTTAGGGGAGATCAGGTGCACCAGCCAGTCGTCCGCCCACTGCCGCCACTTCATCTCCTCCCTGCGGGTACAGGATGGAGGGGCAGGATGAGCCGCCTGCCCTGCCAGTCCCACCCTCCCAAGCCCACTGCTAGGGGGTAAGCAAGGAAGGTGGACCTCCAAGGCACAAAATCCAGACCGTCCAGTGTGCGAGGGGAAGCTGAGGCCTGGACAGGAGGTTCAGTCCTGGGCTTGAGGCCGCTGCTGGCCCAGCTTTCATGCTCTCCCACCTTCCCCCTCGCAGCAAACCATGTGGCCTGGTTCCACTCTGGGGAAGACCCTGCTCTCGTCTCCTGCCCCCAGCTGACCCCAGCCCCACTCACGTCCTTGCCTCCTTCCCACCGTAGAGTCGCTGGGCCTCCTCCTCGTCCAGCATGAGCCAGTACTTGTTGCAGAATTCAGTCACCTCCTTGCCCTGGGCATTCTGGGCCTTCATGGGTGGGTAGTAGGTGGTGATCTCTTCCAGGGGCTGCCTTCGGGAGACATCCAGAGTCTCACCCCACCTCCTTCCTTGGGCAGACTGAGCCCGCACCTCCGTCATCCACCCCGGCTGACTAACCCCGAGGTGGAGCTGGGACTGACCCACAGAGGCTTTCTGTCCCTCCTAGGGGTGACACAGGAGGCCCTGCAGCAAGAGGAATTTGGGATAGACACCAGAAGCACTTCCCTGACAAAGGGAAGGCTTGGGGTTAATGGAATGTTTCAGAGTAGGATGCCTATGGCGTCTAAGCAGCGACCCCACCCTGCTCCTGTGCAGGCAACAGGTGAGGCTTCCCTGGAGACAGGAGAATGGAAGAAACACAGCCTGGACCTCTGAGGGGCTCCTTACCCTGACACTAGGTAGGTCTTCAGGGCACTGATGATGACAGAGGAGTCATTCAGTTGTTGCTGGAAGAGAAGAGGCTGGTTTAGATCCACGGTTCTGACTGGCCACCACAGGAGCACCGGGAGCTCTGGAATAATACCGACGCCCAGGGATTCCCAGGTCACTGACGGGATGGAGCCTGGATGTGGTTTAGCCATCCCTGGGGATCCACCCCTAAAACTGATGCAGCTGTCCTGGGTAAAGGAGCCCCAGGTAGGGCTAAAGGGAAGGAAGGCATGAGAAGATCCAGGGTCTGGGGCCCCGGCCCACTCCCCAGCCAGGCCTCCCAGGTACTGAGAGGTAGGGCAGGCTCCTAGAAACGACTACCAGGTGCTAAGCACTGTGCCAGGCATTTTGTGGCTGCTGTCCCTATAACCCAGGGATTTTGGTCCCCTGTTATTAAAGAGCCAGGCCTGGAGCCCAGGCTGTCCTGACTTCAGAAGCCATGTTCTTAAGCTGCGTGGTACTCTCCCTCCCTTAGGCCCAGCTGGGGTTTAGTGTCGGTGGAGAAGGAAGGGAGCCAGCATTACTGAGCACCAAAGTACACTAGCTAACCTCCCCTCATATATCTGTTGAGGTCTAGAGAACCCAAGTTCCTTCTGTGGCTGCAGAGCAGGGCCAGACTCAGGGAAGTTGAGGTAAGCCTGTGGCTTTCCCGGGCTCCAGGATGGACCTGGGACAGGAGGGCGGTGGTCCCCGAGCTCACCAAACAGTCTCCCTCCTGTACCAGCAGGATGGGCACCTTCCGGTAGGAGGAGAACTTGATCTCGGTCTTGCGCACAGGGTTCACCTCCACCACCTGGTAGGGCAGGCTGTGGAAATCGAGGAAGGCGCGGACCTTGCTGCAGAAGGGACACGTCTTGTACTGGTACAGGGTCAGCTGCAGGCTGCCGGGCAGGGAGAGCTGGGTAGGGAGCAGAGGGAGGGGCTTCTGAGGGCCCAGTGTCCCCAGGCCCCGGCCCTGCCCCCAGCCTGCAAACATGTTTCCCAGGGGAAGCTTCTGAGATGACCCTGAGAACATGGAAAAGAATGGGGTAGGTGACCTCCTGGGAGGTGGGGAACACCCGACAGTCCAGGTTCAAGCCTCCATCCAGCACGCTCCCCAGGGCAGAAGGCCAAGCACACGCTGGAGCTCTGTGCACAAGGGCTCTTTGGGTGTCTGTCTAACAGTGGCTACCACCTCTCCTCTCCCTCCAGTCCCAAGGGGACACCAGACAGCCCTCGCAGATGCCCCTGCCAGAGGCAGAACAATTGCTTCAACTTGGCTGCCTGCCCTCCTCCAACCCTCTCCCCTAACCCCAGGTACCCCTGCGTGGGAGGTGCAGAGCTGAGCTATCATTTGCCAGAACGGGATCTACCTCAGATCTTCAAGGGGGCAGGGTTGTATCTGGGTCACGGAACCAGAATCTGCATTTTTGGCAAAGAAAAGCCCCCAGGTGAGCTTGTTATACATTTATCGTTTGAAAGCCACAGCTGTGGACCACCTCCCTCAATGTGCAGATGGGAAACGGAGGCCCAAACCGCACAGGTGGGCAGGGAGATACAGGGCAGTTCTCTGCCCCCACACCCCTCTTCTTCTGGGTCCATGAAAAGACTGCCGGTGGGGGGGCAGTGGGGGCAGAGCAGAGAAGAGGGACGGTGATGTCCCACAGGCAGCAGGGCCACAACTTCACTGGAGGGACACCTCCCTGTCTTAGGATCTGGATTCTAAGAGCCATCGGCACCATGAAAAGACTAATAATTACACAATTTTAAGATGTGAGGCAATTGGGGAAAGGGGACACACACAAAATGTAAAGTGATAAACTGTGAAAGCTGCTTTTCCTTTTGTGCCATCTTCTAATCTTTCAATCAAAAAAGCCTTCCTATAACACGCTGGAAAAACGATTCTAAGAGAAGGACAATTCTGGTAAGCAGGCATCCGCGCGCGCCCCCATTTTACAGATGAGAAAGCTGCGGGCTTAAACCAAGTCACTCGCCTAAGGTCACGGTCGGGCGGAGGAAGCGGGACCCGATTCCACGGTTCCCAGGAGTCCCGAGGCTCCGCGCTGTCGGACCCCAGCGCTCCCAAGCGCGATCGGGTCCCGCCCGGCCTGGCCCGCCCAGTCCTTACCTGCGCGGTGGCGCTCTCGGCGTGGAGGTCCTGGGAGCGCAGGTGCCGCCGCAACGTGTGGTACAGCCCCAGGGCGCCCCCCAGGGTCAGCGCCGCTGCGCCCAGCAGCCGGGGGCTCCCTTTGCGGGCGGCGGCGGGGCCCGGAACGCCCGCTGTCCCCGCGAGACCAGCCCGGCTCTGCGCCGGGGCCGCGGGCCCGGGGCGGCCGCCCAGCCTCCAGGCCAGAGGGCGCCCACCGGGCCACAGGGTCCGCACCGCCCGCGTCACCAGAGCCATGTTCGCCCGGCCGGAGCGGCTTGCACCGCGGGCGGGCGCGCGAAACGGACTTGGGAAGGTAGCGGCTCAGCTTAAAGGGGGCGGGTCCTCAGCGCCCGCGGGTTGCCTGGAGCAACGAGGACGCCGGGGGCGGAGGCGGGCAGGGACTGCGGCAGGAGGAACCCACCTGGGGCCCGGCGTGCGCGTGCCCGCGCCCAGGTTAGAAACACCTTTCATGCCGCGGAAACCCCCAGGGATGCTGGAAGTCGCTAGATGCCTACGGTTTCTGTGTATATATGCAGTGGCTGTCACTGGTGACCCCTGGCTGAATGCGGGGACCACCGGGTGGGGGTGCTAGCCCCGGCTCTGTCACTTAGCTCGCTATGTTGCTTTTGAGCCCCAGCGTCTTCGTC
Organism: Cabassous unicinctus; assembly: GCA_029593785.1. NCBI lineage: Eukaryota > Metazoa > Chordata > Mammalia > Cingulata > Chlamyphoridae > Cabassous > Cabassous unicinctus. The sequence goes on from JAQZBX010027182.1 coordinate 7,469, forward strand.
TGCAATATGTAGTTAGTAGTTTCTACCTTATGCACCCCCTCGGAAGAAATTGTGCCCTTCACGGTGTCAGGGAAAGGCCACAGATTCCGGTCAATGAAGGCCGCGGAAACTCTGCCCACAAGTGGGTGAGCGAAAGTGACTCTGGGTTATTTCTGCCCTGCCGCACCACTGCACCGTTCCTTCTGTGGCTCCAACCATAAAATTTTCCCGGAACCATAGGGGGCCTTGGAAACCACGTGTCTCAGATTTTGCACTCGCGGAGGGTCCGGTTCGCCGACCCATAGGTCCCCAGCAGACAGAAAAGGGTAGAGTGGGGGTCCCAGGCTACCGTCGGCCCCCTGGCGGGCTCGGTCCCCCTAGGTGGGCGCTCGAGCCTCCACCTTCTAGGCTTCTCCGCGGGCAGCCCGGGCCTGAGCCCGCTCCGTAGCCGGGAGGGGGCGGGGCGGGAGGGGCGGGAGGGGCGGGAGGCTGGGGCCGAGCTGGGGAGGCGACAGCGTGGGGCGGGGCGGGGCTTCAGGGGCGGGGCGGTGCAGGCGGCGGAGGTGGGCTCCGCCCGGGCTCTCGCTGAGGGCGGGCAGGGGATGCGGCTTGAACCTCCCGGCCGCGTTTAGCAGCCGCGGTACCCTCTTCCGGTTCCGCGTTCCACCTACTCCCTCCGTGTTCCCAGCCACGCCGGCTCTCGATGCAAAGGTCGCTGGTCCCATCGTCTTGCCGCCCCGGCCTCGAGGAAGCAGGTGACCGAGGGGGACCGCTGAAGCGACCCTTGCCTTTCTAGCCTTTCTAGGGTTGCCCTCCTTGGACCGGGAATCGGGGCCTGGGTCAGGGCTTGGAAGGGGCCGAAGAGCAGTGCTCTCAACTTAAGCGTTGCCCGCATTGAGATGTATCAGGATTAAATGGGAAAATGAATGGGGACAGTGAAGCCACAGCTTTAGAGACCCATATTTGTGTGACCACCGGGCACCTGCCTCACCCAGCATGGGGTGACTTAACCCTTGCCAAATATAAGCAGTATCAACGCACAATTGTTTATTATGAGCCTGGCAGGGCATTGAATCTGTTTTATGCTATCTCCCCAGGCTTGCTTCCTCCCAAGGCCCACTCAGGTCCCAGGAAGAAGCAGGCACCCCTGTCTGCCCTTAGAGAGTGGCAACCCCTTCCAGGCAGAGTCCTCCTCTCCTCTCCGCCGCCCAGCAGGGGCCCATCCCAGGCCCAGGCCCAGGCCCTTGCCTTTAAACATGTCTTGGCAAGAGTCTGACCCTAGCTCCAAGGTCAGAAGTCAGCCCGGTGGTGCTCTGAAATGTCCCTCACTTGGCAGGAAGTACCTCCCTCCCTCCCCCTGCTCCCAAGGACTTGCTTTCTAGTGGGGATAATGAATAGAGAGAAGAGGAGGGCTCTGGCCCAGGAAGAGAGGAAACGTTGAGACCCCTGGGTACCAGACAAGGCCTTCTCAGTGGCTTTCTCTTCCCGATTGTGCTTAACCCTCCCAGCACCCTCTGGAGAAGCAGGGGGAGGTGTGCATTTGGACACCATACAAACCTTTAGCCACAGGGGAAGGGAAAGGCAGGAGGCAGAAAGAGGAGGACACAGTGGGAGAAGGGCTGGGGGTGTCTTCCACCCTACAGCCAAAGCCACAGCCCCTGCTGGGGTACCCAGGCCCCCAGCCTGGGACAGAGCTGAGCCCTGAAGCTCTTTGGCCAGGGAAGCCAGGGGTTCTCTGAGCAGCCCAACTGCAGCTCCCTACACAGGCTAGGCCACCCACCCTCCAGGGCCCCTCCTGAGATGAACTCAAGGCCCTTGTGAGCAGGCCTGGGGCATGGGTGGCCCAGAACAGGGAGACCTGGCATGTAGGAAGAGGTGACCCAGAACAGGGGTCCCAGTGGTATGGGTAGAAACCAAGGAGCCACGAGACACTCCTGTCCTGGCAGAACCAGGCTGAGCTCCCAGGGAGGGAAACTTGGGGCTGCACAGACTCTGGGGTAGACATTGCCCAACCAAGTCCTTAGGGGCTTCCAGGGGACTCCAGGGCCCAGAGGGAGGCACCCAGACCCTCTGGCCTGTGCCCTGCCCAGGGTTAGGTTTAGGGCCTGCCTGCTCATCTACCTCTTCAGAGGGGTTTCCACCCCTGAAGGATGATTCTGAGAGTCAGGGGAAGAGGCAGGGACGGGGGTGTGTGGGGTGGTGGTGGCTATTCCTCCCCCCAGTCCAGAGTCTGAGGCACCAAACCCTGTCCCCAGAAACTCACACTTCTCCCTAGACCCCTGACCTGGGCCCCTGAGAATTGGACTGCAGAGAGACAGAGGCCATGCCAAGGCCAAGGTCTTACTGGAAGGGCCCAACTGCTAGGATGACCCCAACAGGATCAGCCCCACCCCCAGGGCTAAAACCCTGCCCCTCTGGCCCCTCTGGCCCCAGATCCACTTTGCGTTCCCCTTCTTGTTCTCCTTTGCTCCCCGCACCACCTCCCTGCCCCCACGCTGCGCTCTTCACTCACCTCCTGGGCCTCCCTCTCCCGTGAAGGTGAACACCACCCAGCCTTTGAAGCCTGTCACAGGCCAGGGGCAGAGGCTCAGCCAAGTCTGTGTCTTCAACCTACCAGCCACCCAGTCTGGAATAAACCCTTGGTGCCCAGGAAGAGCCAGGCCCAGACCCTCCTCGACCACTGGGGTGAATGGTGAGGTGGAGCCGCAGGGCTGCAGGCCTTGCCCTCAGGCCAGGCCAGGGGGGCAGCTCCCCAGCCCCCGGAGCATGCCTGGAATTCACATTCAGGCAGGAGCCTGAGCACCAGGTTTCTGGAGCCAAGGGAAGTCCTCTGGGACACTTATTCTCATTGAACCCTTCCTGTACCCCTCAAGGGTAGGCAATCTTCCTGCGCGTCCTGGGCTCTTAGGGCACAAAGGTGAACCAGCCTTTTGGAAGAGCCAACCCATCTTCTCACCAAGACTGCCTTCAGTGGCATCCAAGAGAGACCTGGCCAAGGGCCTGGAGAGCAGGGAGCATGGGGGTGACCCAGGAGAGGCCGAGGTGAAGATGCCCTTCCTCAGGGCCTCCTGGAGTGCCAAGGGCCACAGCAGGAGGGATGCAGAGCTGGGAGGGGCAGAGGTCTTGGCCAGTGCCAGGGCCATGCCGGGCAGAAGCCTATGACAGAGGTGGCTTTTGTCCAGCCCTACAGGTACCCAGTGCCCACCTACCTCTCCTGGCTTTCTGGGAGCAGTGGCTCCCAATCCTCCTGTCCTTGTGTAGCAGTTTGGCATTATTTATGAATTCCAAAAATAGATATTGGATTATGCTTGTAAACTGGTCTGTTCCTCAGGGCATGATTAAATTATGATTAGGGCTTTGATTGGGCCACCTCAGTAGGGCGTTGAGTCCCCGCCCCTTGGTGGGTGGGGACTCACAGATAAAAGACATGGTAAAGGACAGAGTTGGAGTTCTGATGCTGAGTTTTGAGCTGGAGCCCGGGAAGTGAACACACAGGAGAAGAACACAGAGGAATAGAGATGGCTCTTAGACACGGCAGAAGCCTGGGGGAGAGAGACAGAGCCATTCACCTGATAGTCTACAGCTGGCCTTGTGGAGAGAGGCAAAGCCTAGAGAACCTCATAGTCTACAGCTGAACTTGTGGAGATAGCAGAGGAGCTGAGCTTGGAGACAAGCAAGCCCCATGAAGAGAGGAACCCAGGAAGCCTGAACCCTCACAGACATCAGCAGCCATCTTGCTCCAACACAAGGCAATAGACTTTGGTGAGGGAAGTAACTTATGCTTTATGGCCTGGTAACTGTGGGCTTCTACCCCAAATAAATACCTTTTATAAAAGCCAACAGATTTCTGGTATTTTGCATCAGCACCCCTTTGGCTGACTAATACACCCCCTGTGGTCATCTTGGGCCCTGTCACCTCTGTGGAATTCCAGGTCTCATAGTGAAAGGCTGGAGTGCCAATCTCAGGGGCATGTGTGGGCCAGGCACCCGAGGACAAGGACCAGGAGGCAGCCCGCGGCCCAGGCCCCGTGTGGCAGGGCCTGCTTCACCCTGCCCGGCGGACCCCGAGGGCCTCCCCAGCAGAAGGAATACAGTGGGCACATGTTCGAAGGGGCTGCTTCAGAGCTCTTCCATAAGCCGGGTCCCTGTAGGTGGGAGAGGCAGGAACCAGGAGATCCTGGAGACCCCTTGGGTGGATAATGGCACAAGAGGGGGTATATTGGTTAGAAAGCTGCTTCTGGGAACTTGGAAGCACAAGCACCTTACACTGAACAGTCCTTCCCACTCCCAGGCCAAGGGTGGGGAGGTGCCCGGCCAGGCCCTACAGTGACCAAGGACCTGGCCCATCTGTGGACACCGTGTGTTTCTGTTGCCACGACTGGGTCTCCCAGGGGCATCTTGCCTGTGGACTCCTCAGGGTTGGCTCTTGGCTCCCAGATGCCTGTCTTGTCCCCACGTCTCTGGAGAGCTCGTCTAGCCCTTCAGACAGGTGAGAGAAGGATGCCATCACGGTTCATTTTATGTGTCAACCCGGCTGAGTTCTGGTGTCCACTTGTTTGGTCAAATGTTTGCCTGGATGTTGCTGTGAAGGTATCTGGTAGGTGTGATTAGCATCTACAGCCAGTTGACTTTAAGTTCAGGAGAGTACCCTCAATAATATGGGCGGGCCTTAGCCAATCAGTGGAAGGCCTTTAGAGCAAGACAACTGAGGTTTCACAGAGAAGAACAAACTCTGCCTCAAGCCTGCAGCATCGGCTCCTCCTCCCTGGGTTTCCAGCCTGTCGGCCGGCCGTGCACTTCTCAGACTTGCCAGCCCTCACGGTCTTGTGGGCCAGTTCCGTAAGATAAATCTGTTGGTTCTGTTTCTCTGGAGATCCCTGACTGATACAGATACTTTAGCCCCAAGCATCAGTGACTGGGCTGGACATGGCTCATGAGCTTCTAGAAGCCAGAAGGGGCTCAGACTGGATTTTCCTGATATGCAAGCACCTCCAGGAGTGGAGCACGGGCCTCTCCCCAGCAGGACTGGCCATTGTGGCCTCTGGGGAGCCGCCCACCAGAGACAGTGGGGGTGGTCTTGAGCAGCACAGGTTGGGGAGAGAAGACCCTCATCTGCGATGCAGAGTCGGGGCAGGCAGGCGCCCTTGTTCTGGCTTGATAGATTTTTAAGCACCTGTGGGTTGCCAACCCCACGCAGGACTGGAAGGGCCCAGCCCTGGCTTCTCCCAGGTGGGGCTCGGCCCCAAAGCTCCTGCCTGGCTTGTTGAGGCTTCGCTCCTGCAGTTCCCTAGAGAGAGCAGGGGAAGCTGGGGGCAGTGGCCAAGCTCTCCCTGCCACCCAGCTGGCTGAATCCCAGGGCCCTGCAGGACCAGCCCCAGCGGCCTCCTGCAGAGGCCACAGTGGAAACCAGCAGGGGGCCAGGAGGGGGATGGGCGAGTGCCTGCCCAGCCACCCGTGGTGCCACCTGTGTGGTACAGACCGTTCTAGGAACCCCGGGCAGAGTGAACCCTCCAATCCCCTCCTTGGCCAGGGGCCCAGGCTCAGGGGGAGGAGGTGGGTAAAGAGGGGGGCCTCCAGTGTCCTGTCCACCCTGGCGTCCTTGTAGCCAGCCAGGAGTCTGAACGTGAGATCTGCACCATGGCCCTCACCCAGCCCTCCTGGCACTGCGTCTCCCAGCCTGTTTGTGTGGGTGCCTGTGCTCCTGTGCATGTGTGAATGTGCCTTGTGGGTTGAGCCGTCCACCCTCCCCCACAGCCTTTCTGGACTCTGAAAAATGTGGGCCTCACTTTTCACCTTTATCTCCTACATGCCTACTTGGACTCCTCCCTTCCTAAGGCAGAATGCTGCAAGGGCTCCCAGCTGATCCCTGCCCACCCCAGCGGCCGCCAGCCCAGCCCCACCCCAAACTCCTGCTAGCCTAGCCTCTGCCCCAGCCACGGCTGTGACTGTCCCTGGCCCCCCACAAAGCCTGGCTGGGATACTGTACATCTGAGACTCAAATCCCCAGAAAGGTCTCGTCCTCTTCACTCATATCCCCTCCTCGATTCCTGGACCAGCCCAACCCCCAGGGAGGCAGCAGGTGAGGAAGGGGTGATGAGATGGTCGTCACCAGGTGTCAGCAAAGGCAAAGACCAATGCAGAAACGGAGGCAGAGACAAGGCTAGTGGGTCTGAGTCCTGGAGCCAGTGCAGAGAGAATGGGCCCTGCATGGGTTCAGAGCAACTGAACCTGTGTGGGGACACCCAAAGTCCTGGGTTCTTGGCTACACATGGCTTCATTAAATCCACAGAGCAGCTCTCTTTATTCAGGGGAAGTCAGGGTGGGTCAGGAGAGGGTGGGATGAGCCAGGGTTCAAACCCAGCCTGGAGACCCCTGAGCTGAGCTCTCCCCTCCTGCAGCCAGCCCTGGTTTTCTCATGCTCCAGACCCAGCTCCCCACCCCCTACTCCTGCTCCTACCCCACTTTGTGCCCTGAACCCCACACAGGGAGCTCTAATTCTGCCCCTGACTTTCAGAGTCTGGAGTATTCTGTCCATCAGCTCCTTGGTGATCCAAGACACTGCCCCTCCCCTACTTAAAATTCTTTGCGGTTCCATCTGTCAGTCTCCCCCACATCCAACAGCCACAGCAGACTCAAATACACCTTTTAAGGTCAAGGAGAGGAGTATCTGAGCAGGGGTGGAGCTTCTGGGGCCATGAGGCCAGGGGCAGCTGCTGGTCCCTCTGGAGGGCGGGCACATGGCTTTAGTGGCAACATCGTTCCTCCCCAGCTTTGCTCATCTTCACTTCCTGCCCTTTCGCCACCCCCATGGCAGGCAAGCAGGGCCTGAGAGGTGGGGTAGGGGCCCAGTGGGGGCCATTCCAGGCCCTCTGGAGGCTGAAGCTGCACTCTGCCCACTAGCTTAGACACCCTCTCAAGCCCCTACCCTCCAACCCACCGCCCCAGAGCCCAGGCTGGGGGAAGCTGCTTCCCATGCAGCAGTTGGATAGAGCTGATGAGGTCCCTGTTGGTCCCATCTGAGGCAAACAAACTGTTAGGTCAGTGAGAGGCCACCAGGCATCCAGGACAGCCTCGGCTCTTGTGGGTGAGCCATGTCTGGGAGACCCTACGTGAGGGTGACCTGTCACTGCCTCCTGAGGACACTGACCAGGTCCCCAGTGAGGAAACTGCTCCCCTCCAGGATAGGGCTGGGATCAGCCATTTCAGGGACAATTCTGGGAGCCCAGGCCTGGGCCACTGGTCATCAAAGCCCAGGCTTAGCTCCAATCTGGCTGGGCCAGAGACAGGGGGATGGTTTCAATGACCTCTCCAAGATGAGGCCAAACCCTTGCACTCCCTATGACTCAAAGCAACTGATGTCCAGAGCAGCAGGGTGGTGTGCCCACCTTCCTGCCCTCACCCGCCAGGCAAAAGCTGTGTCTGCCCTCACCCAGGCAGGTGTGCGCCCCTCAGCCTCCCCACACCTGGCAGGGAAGGTGGTCCAGTGGGAACTGCAGCCTCATTGCTCTGCTTTGCCAAGCAGCCACATGTGTAGCTTGTAGTCTCTGCCCACTGGCCCCACAAGGGTCCTGGGGTCAGCTGCCCAGAGGGCACGGAGGAGGGAAGGGGCTGACTCAAGGCGAGGAGCTCTCCCAAGGTCGGGGAGCACCCAAGGTCAGTCTCTCTGACATCTCATCCTGTACCGGGGCCTGGTGAGGGGCTCCCAGGAGAGCCAGGATCTGGGCTCAGCGAGCTCAGAGAAGACACCCTGTCCTTCCCTGCCAGGAATGTTCACTGTCAGCTGCCACACCCTCCACTGTCCCTTGTGAGAACCAGGAAACAGCACATGGTCAGCAGGGTGAGGTATTCTCTGCTTTCAGCAGGTGCGGGGCAGAAGGGCTCACCACACACACCCCACCCTGGGCTGGGACCCAAGCAGGAGCTCCTGGAGGTCAGAAGGGACAGCTAGCCCAGCTAGACCTCCGCTGACCCCCACATGGGGTGCAGAGAGCATGCAGAGGGAGGTGAGGGGTCTGGAGAGTGTCCCCTCCCACCATCCTTCCTCCATCTTGCACAATCTTGACCAGGGGGAGAAAGGGGCAGAAATCTTGCCAAGCGTTTCAGCAGGAGTTCCTGGCAATTGCCTCACTTCCTGGATTTGGCAAAGGATGACTCACACCCCACCCAGAGCCAGGTTGGCAGACAGGTGGGCCCATAAATACAGTCCCGCAGGCTAATCCCCTCACTTGCCTCCTCCTTCACCGTCCACCTGGAGCTCCGGCATCCTCAGCCCTGAAATCATGTCCCGATGCCTGTGGCTGGGCCTCACCCTGCTGGGGGCCCTGCACAGCCAAGTCCAGGCCTCCACCCCAGACCTGATCCCGGCCCCACCTCTGCTCAGGGTCCCTCTGCAGCCAGACTTCGAGGATGACCAGGTGAGGGGCCTGGAGGGGCAGCTGCAAGGAGGGCCTGGGAGGAGCGGGAGCAGAGGGGAGAGGAGGCAGAGTCTTGTGGAAGGGCAGGACAAGTCCTTCTCGGGGAGCCCAGCGCCCAGGCCTCAGCCCAGCCCTGCCCTCATGGCCCCTGATGGAACTCCCACCCTTGCCTGAACAGACCCTCCAGGGCTACACACTCTCCCCCATAACTCCCATGAGGCCATTTGAGATGGGAATATCTTCAACCCCTCAGCACGGAGGAAACTGAGGCTCAGGAAGGCCAATGGGCCACTTGTCCTGGGTCACCTTGTCCCTGCCAGACTAAGGGCTGCCTCCTTGCCCTAGCCCAGGGCTCCTTCCTTGGTCTGGGGGACTCCAGCTCCTGCCAGCTTCATCAGTACAGGTCCAGAATCAGGCTTGAGTGCCCAGCTGGGGCCCTGCTGCCCAGTTAGAGGGTCTCCTGGCTCCAGCCAGGCTGCCCAGAGGTGCCGGCAGGGACGGGACAGGAAGAGTGGCTCCTGGGACCATGCCTGGACTCTGCCCATCGCTAGCTCTCCTGCAGTTCCAGGGGAAGTGGTACGTCCTGGGCCTTGCAGGGAATGCAATAAAGAAAGAAAACTCAGGCCAGTTTAAGATGTATACCACCACCTACGAGCTGAAAGAAGACCACAGCTACAATGTCACCTCCACCCTGCTCAGGTGAGAGCCATCTCCTCCTGGGGGATCTGGAAGGGCTGTCCCCGGGGTCTGAGAGGCAGACAGATGTCACAGCCAAGGCATGACCAAAGCTGAGGGATACTTGTTCATTCTGTCATTCATTTGACTAACATTTTTTGGTCACTTTAGTGCAGACACACACAAGATACTAGAGGGGAAAGGACATGACAGTCCTCAGAAAATAAGACGGAGGTCGCAGGCCATCCTGCAGAGGGAGAAGGGACACGGGATCTGACCTGGAATTCCACCCCGTGCCTTCATGGGGGGCTTCAGGGAGGTGGGCTGGTCCTTGAAGGAACCCGCCTGCCTCAGAAGGAGGTGTGCAGCGCTGGCAGCAGGGGGCAGTGGCCGCCCAGTTAGAGAGCACGGCTCCTTCTGGAAGAAGGGAGGCACTGCCGCCTGCAGGGGGGCAGGTAGCCGTTCTGGCAGGGTCCCTGGGCCCCATCAACAAAGGGATCCAATGAGTGGACTTGACCAGGGTCCCTTTTGCTGTGCCAGGGAGGTGTGTGGTGGGGATGCAGATGAGGGTCCTGGAGACAAGTGAAAGCAAAGCTGGTCCGTTACACAGATGGGAAAGTACCCAGGGAAGACCACCTGGGTGGGGGCAGCCTGGCGGAGGGGAGGGCAGTGGGTGCTGGAGGGAGGATCAGAACAGGGCCAGGGGCCCCAGGTTGGGCTGGGGACACCAGAATCCTGAGCTCTCTGGCAGCAGTCCTGGTCCCCACCTTGTCCAGCCCCGGGGGCCCATGCTGGCATCATCTCCCCCCTCACCCACGCACCTATCTCTTGCTCCCACAGGGATGGGCACTGTGCCTACTGGATCAGAACTTTCGTCCCAAGTTTCCAGCCTGGCCAGTTCAACCTGGGCAACATTAAGAGTGAGTTCTGGGGAGCGGATGTGGCTCAAGCAGTTGAGCATCTGCTTCCCATATGGGAGGTCCCCGGAGCCTCCTAAAAACAAGCAAACAAGCGAAAAACAAGCAAACGAAAAAACCAACTCAGGGGAGCTGATATGGCTCAGTATTTGAGCATCGGCTTCCCACATATGAGGTCCGGGGTTCAATCCCTGCCCCGGTACCTCAAAAAACAAAAATAAAAACCAGTGAGTCCTGTGCAAGGCAGGGATCTGGGATCAGGCACCTGGGCTTTTCTGGCAGGGGCACTGACCTCTCTGGCCTTGTACAAAGATGCTGTTGTGTTGGGGGAAGCCCATGCTGGCAGGGTGGGGAGCAAGAGAGCAGCCCCCTCCTCCCGGCCAGGGCAGGGCTGACAGCTCCACCCCCTCCACAGGCCACCCTGGGGTGCAGAGCTACACGGTGCGAGTGGCGTCAACTGACTACAGACGCTTTGCCATGGTGTTCTTTAAGAAGGTTTCCGAAAGAAAGGAATACTTCAAGATCACCCTCTACGGTGGGTCCTCACCCCCCTCCCTCCAGGGACCCAGCTTCTGGCCCCATGCGGGGAGAGGAGAAGCCCATCCCCACGTGACCTCAAGGTCCTCCAGCTCTGGGCCAAATCCCCGGGAGGCTGGGGAGAGCAACCCTCTTTCAGATCCTCCCTGAGGATGGGGTCTGAGGGCTGGCTCACACATTCAACAACACTTATGGAGCGTTCACTGGCCTCTCACTGGCCCTCTGGTCACAGGGAGAACCAAGGAGCTGACCCCTGAGCTGAAGGAGAACTTCATCCGCTTCGCCAAATCGCTGGGCCTCACCGATGACCACATCCTCTTCCCTGTCCCAATCGGTAATGGCCGGTCAGGGAGAGGAGAAGGGGACGTGAGGATTGTTTGGGTTTGCTACCCCCCACCAGGGAGATAGGGAAAGGAGGGACCCAGAGAGGTGGATTACCCAGGAGCCCCCTGGGCTTAGGAAGGCCCTGCCCCACCCCCTGGGGTCTGTGGGGACCCTGGGCATCCAGGCCCAAGTGCTCCTCCCTGACAGTTTAGCCAGAACTGCCCAGCTGAAAGCTTTAGGCCTGTGTCCAAGTGTCCCAGGTCTCGCTGCCCTGCTCCCCAGCCCCACACCTGGGTCCTGCTGTCCTGGGCCACCTCCCCCCTTCCCCTGGGGCTTGCTCACCACTGACATGGGAGGTGGCCTGGCCCAGGCAGGGAGCCCCTGCCAGCCCACTCAGAGAGCCAGCAGGGCTCAGCAGGGTCAACAGGCAGGAGTCTTGGCTGCCCGAGCCTCCCCAGGTCAGCCCTTCCCCAGGCCTGTCCCCCACATCCTTCCTCCTCTCCCTGCCTCTGGTCCCCAGCATTGGTCCCTCTGCCACCCCATCCCTGAAGGCAACCCCCATATCTTCTGCTGCTGGGCCAGGCTGGAGCCTGGGGCAGCCCCAGGGCAGTGCAGAGGCCCCAGAAGTCAGGGGGTACACACACACACACACACACACACACACATACACTGGCCTGCCAGCTCTGACGGACTCTCCCCCACAGACCAGTGCATTGATGAAGCCTGAGCATGCAGTGAGTATGGCTTCTCTGGGGCTGCGGCTGCTGGGTGGGGGTCTCAGGCTCCTCCTCTCCCCCGACCCTGGTCCTGCTGGCACTGCTGCCTTCCTGCTCTCCTATCTCCCTCTCAGCTGCCTCCTGTCTCTCTGCGCCCCATCTCCCTTCTGTCGGTCTCTGCCCAGGGCGCCACCCAGCCACCTACGCCAGCCCGGCCACCGGTGAGAGAGCCAGGACACTTTCCACACGGTGCTGCCCAGCCAGCCTGCACCCCCAGGCCACCTGCTTTCTAGCCCCCCGTTGCCTGATTAATAAACACACTGCCAACAGCAGTCCGAGTCTGTGCTCCTTGACCCCTGCCATCCGGGAGGGAGGGTAAGGGCAAAGGGCAGGCACGCACCAGCATCATTCCCAGGGCCTGCCGGTCCCCAGCGAGGGACGGAAGCCACAGAACCCAGCCCAGATGTTAGGGCTGCAGAGCGAAGGCACAAAGGGGAGAAGACTCATAGGGCTCCAGCACCCTGGACTCTCCACCAGCTCCTTGCAGCTGACTGCCTCCGAGTCTTTCCTCGCCCTGCTTCGGCTAGGCATTTCTTTTTTTTTAAATATGTATTTTTCATTAGAGAAGTTGTGAGCTTAAAAAACAATCATGCATAATGTCCAGAATTCCCATATATCACCCCTCCACCAACACCCTACATTGTTGTGGAACATTTGTTATGGATTATGGGAGAACAACAGACTATTTCCACTAACTATGGTCTATAGTGTACACTTGTTATATTTTTTCCATACACCCCCTATAATTAACACCATGTATTAGTATTGAACAATTGCTATTGTTCATGAGAGAATGCTCTCCTATTTAACCAGAGACCATCTTCCACCACATGGTTCACTGTGTTAGACAGTCCCACGTCTTGCACAATCCATCCAAAGGGTACACTCAGTGGCTCTCACTTTCATCACAGAGTTGTGCAGTCATCGCCTCAGTAAATTTTTGAACATTTTCCTTAGTTCAAAAGAAAAAATCCCATCACCCCTATTATTGACCCTTAGCATTGATCTAGTACCTTCTCTGACATTGCTGCAAGAATATTACAATATTGCTGTTAACTATATTGACTGGGCATTTCTGAGCTCCCAACCCTAGGCACCCCTAGATCAGCAGCAGCCCTCACATGCCCCTGTCTTTGAGGGGCACCCAGTCCAACCAGGAGCCAGACAGTCACACCTCATGCCCACAGCAGAGGCCCAGCCCGGGCCCAGGAGCTGGAGGGGCCCTAGGGTGGCTGAAGGGTGAAGGGCAGCCACCCCCACCTCACCAGGACCCCTGTGGATGCTGGGAAGTGGCAGCCCAGGCTGGAGGGGTGCACAGTGGGTGGGACAAACAAGGCCATGACAGAGAGTGTCAGCAGGGGAGGCCCCTGTGCCTATGCCAGCCCCCTGTGGGCCCAGTGCCCACCTTCTGCCTCCACTGGCTGGGCGGCAATGCCTATGATGACCATTCACAGCACAGCCCCTGGCCCCGTGCTGCCCTCCTAGGATCACCTCCAGACCACTCTGGGAGCCACTCTAAAGCAGGTGGCAGGTGTGGGAGTGGCAGGTAATGCTGCCAGGAATCCAGCTTTCAGGCAGAAGACTCCAGGGCTCCAGGCCCTGGGTCCAGGGGTCTGCACCCACCGCATGCCTGGGCCTGTGTTCTGGGGCCTGACAAACCCCTGTCCAGCACTGGCCACAGCTGCAGCCCCTCCATATCTGCATCACACAATAGGAACTCCTTCCCCAGCCTCTTCTCTCCTCTCAAGGTCAGAGGCCAGAGGGGATGGGGTCCTGAAGAAACCCATCCCATAGACACACATATCTGCCCCATTCATCTTCTTCAGGGAGATTCTGTAACCATGAGCAGTCCAGACTCAGCAGGACTAGACCCAACCCACCAGATGTTGCTGTAACCTCGGAAATCTGGGCCAGATATTGAGGAGAGACCAGCTTGGTGCAGCTTGGGTGGCAAATGAGCCACAGAGGTCCGTGACCAAGCCCAGAGAGCCCCAGGCTAACAAGCGCACTCAGGAAGCCGCGGGCCAGAGCCCTGACAGCGGGCCGAGGAGGTGGGAGCTGCGCCCCGCACACCCGGCTCTTGGACCCCACCGCCGGCGGCTGATCCAGTTCTTCACCTTTGCCCACCTCCACCTATGCCTCCTGGGCTTCAGGACCAAGCTCTTAAGGCACACACGGGCATTGTTGCCTCCCGGTTCGTCAGCTACTTTAGTTTCCTACTGCTTCTATAACAAATTACCACAGACTTGGTGGTTTAAAGAACACGCGTTTTCCTCACGGTTCTGGAGGCCAGAAGTTCAGAGTCCGTTTCCCTGCACCTAAATTTAAGTGCGTGCAGGGCTGCACCCCCTTTGCATGGCAAACTTCCCACCATTTCCAACTTCTGGAGTGGCATTCCTTGCATTCTTTAGCTTGTGGTCCCTTCTTCCATCTCCAAAGGCAGCAGGGGAGCATCTTCAAATGGCTCTGTCTGCTGAGGTCCTCACATCACTGTCTTCCCTCTGGCTGCTTCCCTCTTCTGTGGACACCTGTGATTATTATATTTAGAGCCCTCCCAGATAATTCAGGTTAATCTCGCCATCTCAAGATCCTTGATTATGTTCTAAAAAAATTTTTGGTGATGAATGTACATCACTGTAATTATACTACAAGCCATTGATTATACACTTTGGAGAAATTGTATGGCATGTGAATATATCTCAATAAAACTGCTTTAAAATAAATAGATAAACATGCAAGAACAGTCAGAAAAAGCAGCTATGTACAGCAGGGGAAGCATAGAAAGTTTGAGAGGTGACGCATTTTTTTTTTTACCTGCTTTTTATTATTATTACTGAAATAATGAAAATGCTCCAATAATGACTGAAGTGATGAATGTACAACTATGTGATTATGCCAAATACCAATGACTGTACACTTTGGGTGGGCTGTATGCTTTATTAATATGTATAAATAAAATTGATTTGTTTTTTTTTTAAAAAAGATCCTTGATTTAATCACATCTGCAAAGTCCCTTTTTAAGGAAACATTCACAGGTTCCAGGGATTGGGACCTGGATATCTTTGGGGACCATTATCCAGCCTGCCACGCCAGGTTTGGAGAGGGAATGATGGTGGGTTTATAAGATGGAGGGGTTAGACGGTCCCAGCCCTAGGGAGGAAGTGACCAAAGATCCCAGAGACAGGACAGCATGAAGGCGCATACCCCTGCCCCCATCAGGGTTGACCGGGGTGGGTGGCTGTTCTCTCCCATGACCTGGTGTGTGGGCCATGACTGCAGGAGTGGGGCCAGAGGCTCTCTGGGATTGGAGAAGGGCCCAGGCCTGACAGGGGCCTCTGCCTCCCTCAGCCCTGTGGCCCGCAGGGCCAGACCTGTTTTGGGATGTGTCTTGCATAAGCAACCCTGTGAGGGATGAGGCTGCAGGTGGGTCCCATCCTTCCCCTTCCAGCATCACAAGCCTCCACCAGGCTGTTCTTGGGCCCTGGGTGGTGCCAAGCAAGTCCCATGAACAGAGGGCTCCCCAGTGCCCTCTGCCTCCTGTTCACCTCCCTCCCTCTGCCTTCCCCTCCGGAACCAGGCCCCGGGCCCTCCCCCCCAGACTCCAGAAGAATGGCCATTCCTTGAATGTGGTGGGCGGAGCTGGTCCTGCTGGGGACCTTGAGGGTCCTGCAGACCCCGGCCCAGGCCCCCAACTCTTGACCCCAGGCCCAGGTCTCTGTGCAGCCTGATTTCCAAAAAGCCAGGTCCCCATGGCAGGGCGGGGGCCCTGATGGGATAGAGAGGCACTTTCTGGGGCCGAGTTGTCTCCCTGAGAAGGGGGGCGGTGCTGAGCTGGAGCAGTGTCCTAGCAGAGCTGAGAAGGAAGGAGTGGGGCACTGTTGAGGCAGGAGAGGCTGTCCCTGGGGCTACCGACTTTCCCTAACCAAGACGGCAGAGCCCTGCGTGCCCTGACAGGCACAGAAACATGAGCACACACGCACACGGAGACACCGCAGCAACACGGCACATGTGCAGACACAAGCCAAACATGTTCACCCCTATAAGCACAAGACACCCAAAGAAAAACACAGTCACACGTTCCCAGATGCAAAGTCACACCTGGGTCACAGGACACAGACAAGGGGAAAAACACGCAGCCTCACAGGCACATGGGATGGACCACAGAAAAATGCACAGGTCCTCAGAAACATGCCAGGAGGCACGGGAGGGGGCAGAAGGCCTGGCTGGAGCAGGAGATCAGGGAGACGGGAGGAGCACGCCTGCCCCTTTCCATCAAGAAGGGTCAGCTGACGTGGGTGAGGGACCGTCCCCGCAGTTCTTTGGGCACTGGTTCAGCACGGACCTCAACTCCAGCTCAACCTGGTTCAGGGAGAAGAAGGTGGCCTGACCGTGTGCAAGTGGGTGGTGGTCCCTTTAGCAGGTGAAGGACTCACCCTCACCTCTGCCTTCCTCAGGTTAATAGTGGGGACCAGCAAGGAACCCCTCCCCCACCATTGTCACTGTCTAGGAACATACCCAGGCCCTGACCCCAAGGTTGGTCTGCTCTCAGGAACAACCAGTGTGAGACCAGGACAGGATGCTTCAGCCATGGGGGGGGGGCCACTACAGCTGCACGGGTCCCCTGAGTGAGCCCTCCTCCCATTCCTCAGCTGTACCCCTGGCAGGATCACACCTCTTGGGCCAGCCCAGAAGTGACACCTGCTGGCTGGGTGATTTGGGGCCAGCATTCCTTTCCCAGCTGGTAACTGTGGTGGGGAGTGATGGCGAAAGGGCCAGCCTTATCCTGAAACCATGGTGACTGACAGCCACACTGCAGCACTCAGCCACACAGGCCTCAGCAGCCCACCCCACCTCCTCCAGGGATGGAGCAGGCCCTTTATTGTGAACACGCCACGCAGTCCTGGGTAGGGCTTGGGAAGAACAGGAACCAGGGGGAACCTCACCTTCTGTCCCTGCCCCTGCCCCCAAGCCCAGGGATGCGATGTCCCTGTAACAGACTCTCCCTACTTTCCTTGTCCAGGGCTGGAGCAGAGAGTCGAGGCAGTGGAGGCAGGGCAGCCATCGAGAGCCCCAGGAGATTGTCTGAAGACCGGGGAGGCCCGGGACAGGGCGTAGGTGAGGGTCGCCTCCGCTGGGGTTGGCAGACGGGAGGCCGAGGTGGCCCCTTCTTAGCTCTCCGGGAGGTTGTTGAACAGAATTTCCCCAACATTTCCGAGGGGGCCTTGGAAACCAGGTGTCTCAGATTCCGCCCCCGCGGAGGGTCGGGTTCGCAGACACGGAGCTCGCCAGAGACAGAAAGGGGTAGAAAGGGGGAGTCCCAGGCTGCCCTCGTCTAGGGGTCTTCCTCGCCTGTTTTCCCCGCAGGCGGCGAGGGAATTGACAGCTGGAGAGGGGCGGGGCTTGGGGCCGCGGGGCGTGGGCGGAGCTCTAACTGTGAGGCAGGGCGTGGGCGGGGCTTGGCTGGAGGCGGAGTCTGGAGGCGGGGTGGGGCGGGAGCCCGGGTCCGCGGGAAGGGGCGGAGCTCTGGAGACGGGGCGGGCCGGGGGCGGAGTTTGGGCCGCGGGGCACGGGCCGCGGGGGCGGGGCTCGGGCCGCCCCGCCGCGTTCCGCCCCCGCGTTCCGCCCTTCCGGCCCGGCGTTCCACCCACTCCCTCTGCGGCCCGCCGGGAGCCGGCTTTCCGCGCTACCGTAGCCGCGTTCCCCCGTCGTGCGGCCCTCGCGGCGCCGGAGCCCGCAATGTCAGGCCCCAACGGGGACCTGGGCATGCCGGTGGAGGCGGGCGCGGAAGGCGAAGACGACGACCTGGAGGAAGCAGGTGACCGAGGGGGCCCGCCGAAGCGACCTTTGCCTTTCCAGGGCTGCCCTGCTGGGAAGGGGAATCGGGACTGGGGTCGGGGCCTAGAAGGGAACGGAGAGCCCTCCTGGCCCGGCCACTGGGTGGGTCCCGAGTCGCAGGCGCCGTCTCGAGGCATAGGGCGAGCGCCTGTGAGCGCGGCCCTGGAAATCGCAGCGTTCGAGAACTGCTGGCGACCCGCCCCGTTTTACAGGTGGGGAAACTGAGGCAGCTTCAGGGACAATCCCCCGTTTAGGATTCGCTCCAACCACTTCTTTCAGCTCCTCGGTAGACTGAGGCACCTGAGGGGAGCGGGGCTGGGCTTGGGCCGCCTTGGATTAGGGGGAAGGGCCCACCGAGTGGGCCGCCCGCTCCGCTGAGTCAGCATCCCTAGGCCCCTGGCCTCGCTGGTGTAGCCCCCAAGCCTTGCCAAATGTGACCTGATTACAAAGCAGCCTTTTGCGTGCAGAGCACTGCGGGATTCAGGGGCGAGGTGATCTAGAGCCTCAGTTTCTCCATCTGTAAAATAGGAATAATGATTAGTGTGCACTGCAGTGGGAGTGTGAGGATAAAATGAAAAGAAAAGAAAAGAAAAAAGAATGGAAAATTCTTGGCAGGTTTCCATGTGCCTAAATGTTCAGTAAGCAGTTACCCTGATTCTCTTTTAGCATAATAAAAGATTCATTTATTTACATATAGGAAAAGACTTAGTAAATGTGGGATAAGTGTGGAATCTGCTTTTTAAAAAATTTTCTTGCAACAGCTTTATTGAGACAAAATTCATATACTCTACAATTCACCCATTTCATTTAAAGGGTACAATTCATACAATTCAGTGGTTTTTAGTATATTCCCAGAGTTGTGCAACCTCACCACAATTTTGAACATTTCCATCACCTGGGGTCTGCTTTTAATAGAGTAGAAGACTTCCTGTTTGGGGTTTTTTATTGGGTTTGCAGGTCTGCCTTGGGAAATGCTGGTGACCCGTAGCCAGATATGTGGAGTCACCTGTGGCAGGAGGGGTGTGGCCAGGCAATGCTGTACCCTGCTGGTGGGAGCATCAGGAAGGGCCTCCCAGGGAGGCCACATTGAGTGGACTGTTAGCAGATTCCTAAGACTTAGAAGAGTGGGGAAGAGAGCGTCCCAGGCAGAAGGCAAAGGCTTGGAACTGGAAAGTGCCCTTGACACAGAGCCTGGCTTGGGAGAGGTGAAATACCCCCTCCCCTCTCCCTTCTCCTGTGTCCCATGACACAGAATGTGAAATATTCATAAGTATGACCATCTCTTAAGTACGTGCTGTGGCCAAGCCCTGTCTGAGCTCTTGATATATTTGAATCCTCACAGCCACCCAGTTCTCATCCTCCTTTTCCAGAGAGGTACAATAATTTGCTGAGACATAACAGAATTGGAACTCAAACCCAAGTCCACCTTCTCCCCAAGCCTGAGTCTTGGCTCTGCCACTGACCAGCTAGATGACCCTGGATAGGTCCCTTCTTTCTTGGGCCTCAGTTTCCCCATCTGTACCACGAGAGCATTAGATTCTGAGGTTCAGCCGGGACTTCCCAGGATTCTGTCTTCATAAGGCACTTCATCCTGGGGCGATGGGTGCCCTTCCCCTAGAAGGCAGACGCAGTCACACTCACATCCCAGTCAAGCTTCCCTGGCCCTAGCTTTTCCAGCCACTGCCAGCTGCTTCCCCTTTGGTCCTGAGCTGGCAACCGAGTGTATCTGAGCCAGAGGGCCCTGAGTCATCGGCTGGCTCAAAACTGGGTCCCACAGCAGGCATAGGACCAGACCTTGGATACAGGGGACATTATGTAGCTGAGAGGTACGTCAGGAGTAGCCTTAGTGGAAGGAGCCATGGTTTCTGGCCAAGGAAGACTTCTCAGAGGAGGAGGCATTTTGAACTGATCCTTGAAGGGTTGTTGCAGTTGAGGCATTCTGGATGACAGGGCCAGTTGAACAACGGCAGAGAGGCTGGAAAGTCAGAGGCTTCATTCATTCATTCAACAAATGCTTTTTGTGTGACTGGGGAAACAGCAGCAAACAAGATGAGACTTGCACACAAATAATCATAGCGGTAAATCCCAAGATGGGGACTATGGAGGTGTGAGAAAAGCAGTGGGATCAGGAATAGAGACCTGATCCGGTCTGGGGCATCGAGAGGGCTCCCTGTGGTGACATCCATGCTGAGACTTGAAGGATGGGTAGGACTCAGCCAGAAGAAGAGGAGGGAAGGAAGACAGAAGGATGTAGCATGTTCCAGGCAGCAGCAGCAGCATGTTCAAAGGCCTGAGGTGGGCAGAGGCAGGTGTGAGGGAAGAAAGGAAAATGCATGGGAGGCAGGGTCTAGAAAGGGGAGCTGGGGCTGGGTCCCGATGCAGGGCCTTGGAGAGTCTGCCAGGTGCTTTGAGCTTTATCCTGAGGGTAGAGGGAGTCACAGAACAGCTGGAGAAAAGGGCTGCCTAGGAACAGAGACCTTTAATGCCCAGCTCAGGAATGTGGGTTCTGGGCTCTAGGCAGCTGCGGAAGGAAGTGGAGAAGAGACTTGATACCTAGCAGAATGTCCCAGACAGTACACTAGCTGGCTTACCACCATGACCACCTGAACCTTGGAAAAGGGATGGTGCACTAAGATGTTTCTTCTGTCCACTTTTGCTATCCACCCATTTTCCAGATGGGAGACTGGGGCTCAGGAAGGGGTAGGGACTTGCCCAAGGCCCCTTTGATGCTGTGTCCCAGCCCCCAAGAGGCAAGCTGGGGGACAGCTGGGAGGGGGGAGGGTGTCCGTGAGCCCTGAGGAGGCACAGGACCTTGGCTGTGTCTTCCCCTCCTCCCAGAATATGCTGCCATCAACTCCATGTTAGACCAGATCAACTCCTGCCTGGACCACTTGGAGGAGAAGAACGACCACCTCCATGCCCGCCTCCAGGAGCTGCTTGAGTCCAACCGGCAGACGCGCCTCGAGTTCCAGCAGCAGCTTGGGGAGTCGTCCAGCGATGCCAGCCCTTAGGCTCCGGAAACTCCCAACCAGGCCCCAGCCCTGTCTCTGGGCCAGGTCTGGCTTGGCCACTCACCACCTGGCTTAGATACCCTCTTACAGGCTGATCTGCTGGTCCCCTGGTGGGTATGCCTGCCTGAGCCATCCTCTGGCACTACCTGGGCCAGCCGCCACCACCTGACAACCCCTCCTGGGGCCAGGTGTGGGCCTGCAATCTACCCACCTTGCCTGCCTGCACAACTACTAGACACTTCCACTCCACCTAAGCCTTGAGGGTCCACATTAAACGGGTCTCTCCAGTGCCACTGTCTTTCTTCTCTGTACCTGGGGATGAACAGGGCGGCCAAGGCATTCTGGGTGTTGGTGGCACACTGGCAGTTCATGGACTGGTGGCAGGGCTGAAGTTCTCAGCTGCCTTGTATTTCTGGACACAGAGGGCCAGCACTTCCTCTCCTCCTGCTGTGCTCCAGGCCATCAGCTGCTTCCCCAGCCCTGGCTGAGACAGTGTCAGATGTGCTGTGTGACCCTGTGTGAGGCACTCAGCCTCTCTGAGTACCAGGGCCTTTCACCAAGATCACCCAGGCTCACCACTGC